>APFE031064827.1:4782-93769 GCA_000404065.3 Pinus taeda
TTTTATCATTAATTGAAGTGTATCGTTGCTAACACAAGTCCAAAGATCGCAGATAAGTATATGCGGCCGTTGCTGAAACAACTGACTCAGTTGCTGAAACAGCCGTCAAGCACACAAATTCCGTCAGGCGTAATTTGCGATTCTGGAAGAGCTTTTTGTGGAATAGTAGCAGCAGTATGAAGACACGATTACCTGGATAATCCTGAAGATAGCATTCTTGTTGTCTCTGTTGTAACAAGTATCTTTTTATGAAGAATAGAATAGTCTTGTTTTGGGAAAAAGAACAGATTTGAGATAATATGGATTCACTCTCATGTAAATTGTAAATGATGTCTCCTCTTTAAAAGGAGGAGACATCATCATTAGAGGGGGTCGGTTGTTGTAAACTAAGAGAAGGAAATTGTGTGAGAACTGGAGCTAGTCTCCGTCTGTAATATATCAGTTACTTTGACAGATGAATAAATTCTTCTTTTGAGCGTTCCAATTTAGTTCTTTCCCCCGGGGAATCTTGTGAGAGGGAAAGGGCGTGCCTTCCTCACAAGATTCACCCTTGGTTCCTGTAATTTGTTTAACTCTTTGTGTGTCTTGCATTTTACTTTAATTCTGTTGTTGGACACTAGTTACACAGCTTAGTAATACTCTATTTCTTTAGCACTGCATGTATTGAATGCATTCACTCTAAAGTTGAGAAACCTGTTTCTATTGATTGTATGAATGAATGATATCGGGAAGTAGGTGCTGAAGATTCCTGTATAAAGGAATAGGGTCCTGCCCCCATTAATTATCTTCCTTTGTCTGCAGTGTGATTAGAAGCAAGAGAACAAGTGCTGAAGGTTCCTGTTCATGGGAATAGGGTCTTGCTCTCTTGAAGTTACCTTTCTTACAGTGTGATTAAGTGTCAGGCATCAGGTGCTGAAGTTCCTAACTAAGGAATAGGGTCCTGTTCCTGCTATGGTTGATTGATTTCTTTCTTTGCAGATTGATCTTCCTTTGCTTGGGTTGTAACTGCAGTAGAGAAATTATTTCTGCTATAACTAAATTAACTCCAGCTTTGATTAAGTAGAATGTGAATCAGTAGATTGGTGAGATTAATAATTGTGTGTTCTTCTTTTACTACAACCTTGTTTCTGCTTTTGAAATTGAGCATATCCAGTGCGTGATTATCTTTGAAATAAAAAGACTTCCTCGGGTTGACAATTTATGTGGAGCTTGAATTGTGAAAGCAATTAAAGCGACCAATAGGGTAGTTATATTTTTTAAAGCATTTGTTTAGATTCCTGAAGTCAACACAAACCCTAATTTCTCCATTCTTCTTTCTTACTACCACAACGTTAGCTATCCACTTTGAATACCTTAGGGGAACTATGATCTTGGCATCCAACAGCTTCTTGACTTTGTTTTCAATCAAAGGCACTAAGAGAGGGTTGATAGGTCTTAATTTCTGCTTAAAAGGGATGGTGTTCTTCTCTAGTGGAATCTTATGCTGAATGATGTTGGTGTCATAGGTCTTGAGATCACTATACTCCCAAGAAAAAATATCAACAAATTGTTTCATTAGGGTGCAATACTCAGAAATTTTGGCAGAAGACAAGTGAGCGGACAGATTTATGTACTCTGGATGGGTTGGACTCCCCACATTATGTCTATGAACAAAAGACTCACTTTCTTTTTTAACTGGATTATAAGGTACATCATTGTGATCAAATAGCTTCTCCATGGGCACCAATCCTTTGGGTATATGGTTACTAGGCAAATGAATAATGTTTTCCTCACCAATATCGTCCTTTAGCTTGGAATGGTTGCATTCTTCCATGGTTTCATTTTCTTGGTTGATGTGCATTTTAGAAAATTCATCAACGACTTGTAAAAACCTATTAATTTCATCATCACCTTCAAAAACTTTCTAGTATTTAAAATTGTGAGGCAGAGATGGACTATATTTCACCTGAACTTCGTAAGTCAATTTAGGAGGAAAATGAGGAATAAACATGCTAGCAGACACAACAAGGGAATCAACAATGTTGGCTCTTCATTCTCGGGATGTGAGAAATGCTGAAAATATTAAAAGAGTCCTTCAGCTTCCATACCTCATCTCTGTATGCTTTCAACGTTGGATGCTTTGCTTGGAAAGTTTTGTTGACCTGCTGAATGATAAGGTTTGCATCTCTAAACACTTCTAGACCTTTGATGTCCATTTCTTTTGCAGCGTTTAAGCCCAATATCAAGGCTTCATACTCTGCTATGTTATTTGTGACCTCAAAATTTAATTTTAAAGATAAATGAATGCATTCTTGTGTGAGGGACACAAGGACTACACCTACCCTTGTAGTTTCCTTAGAGCAAGCTCTATCAAAGAACATGTCCCAAATTTGTGGGCCTTCTTCCTATGTGATCTGGCAAAATGGTTTCTTAAGCTGCGTGGAGGCCAACTGGGATTCTTGAATCTAAAGAATACAAGCTCCAAAATTATTGTCAATAGCATAGATGGGATGATTAGTGGGATTCATTTCATCACTGATGATATAAGCCAACTGAGCTTCTTTATATAATCTCCTACTCTCACCTCCAAAAACTGGGATAGTAGCGTAGGGCAGATCATTTTGTAATGTTCCACCTAATCTCTTGATCCAACCTCTGGAAAGCAACATGCCAAACTTGGGAGGTACATCTGCTACCACAATATCCATCATCATGCTCTTCATGGGAAACTGAGACAAAGTGATGGCTATGTCCTTGATTAATCCCAGACATTTCACTTTTCTAGAGTCAAAAGAAAATAGGTCATGATAAGGCTTGGTAATGTCAAGACCCAACTCATCCATGAGAGCCTTAGGCATTATATTATGGCTGGCTCCAGTGTCCAAAAGGTATTTCTGAAGGATTTTGTCATGAATAGTCAGAGAGACATAGAATGATGGGGAGTTGTCATCATAATTTTCAATCATTGGGTTGAGAACAATAGCTGGTTTTTCATCTTGTAGATTTACATAGTCAGTGGAGGTTTGGATGGAATTAGGCTCAAGGGCCTCAAGGATATTTCTCTTGAAGGACTCATTCTTCACTAGTTCAATTAGAATTATATGTATTCTTAGCTTCTGAATTTCTGATTGAAAACTGAAAGGAGAAGGAGACTTGTCAAGGCCTCTTACCTCGTGTTTGGAGCTTTAAGGAAGATGGAATCAACTGTGGGTTGCTTCTGCTTATTAGCTTGTTGCATTATAGGGACAAAAACTCTCTGAACAAGATTTTCCTTGGCATTATTCATCTTCGACCTCAGATTATATATGTGCCGATCAGCAGTTTGCAGAACATCTTCACCATCCCATTCTTGGTTGATCTGATCATTGAATAATGACTTTTCATAGGCAACTAAGGTCAAAAAGGAGGCACTGCCTTTGTCTTCTAGACAATGGATCTCATCATATTCTTCAAACTACTCTTCTTCCATGACTACATTCTGGAAAGGGGTCTTCACCCTTTTGTCTTCATTGGCATATTTGCTTCCTTGCAAAATCTGCAACTGCTCATTAGCTCTTTTATATGGATTTGGATTTCTACAAGCAAAGGTATTAGGAACTCTTCCTTTCCCAGAGTGTTGCTCAACCTTTAATTTGGAGATTTTAGAGGCTAATGACTCTATCATCTTGGTCATTTTATCTATCTTGGGATCTGAAGATGATGAAGATTCACCCCTCTGTCTCCTTCTATCAACATTCCCCTTGAGCTTCTCTGCAACCATGATGTTTGGTTCCACTTCCAAGGCTGCATCCTACATATTAGTGAAGGTAGCACATCGTCTCTCCCTCAATAGTAGATAGAAGTCAGAATCAAGGGCACTGGCATAGGTGAGTTTAGTAGAGGTAGTGGTGGGTTTTACTTCAGGTGGTATCTTGTTGTACATGCGGTTAAACCTCTTATTAAAATCAAACAACAACTCACCATTTTCCCTCTTGAAGTTCCCAAAATCGGTGTGGTAATAGAGTATATCCTTCTTATCCCCCCAATGCTTTAGGAGTGCATCATCTAAATCCTCAACATTTTCTATAGACCTTGGGGCTCAGTTCTCTAAACCATTTTCTAGGCTCTCCATCTAGGTTTTGGACAAAGACTCTCATTCATACGTCATCTTCACTAATGTCCAGGTTATTAGTATAGCTATTGAATGATTCAAGATGTTCCTCAGTTGAAACACCTTCAGTCCTAGTGAACTTAGGCCTATACTTATGATATTCTCCAGTAGGCATGGCATTCAAAGGAGTGGGTAGTACTAGAGGTCCATACCTAGCAGCTATGATTCTTTCCATTTTGGTAGGTGCTTATGGACCTGCCATAGCTGTGGTGGCTATAAGGGTGTTGGAAGTCTCAATGACAGAGGGCTGAGGAGTGACTGATAGGACTAAAGGAGTATGATGGATAGGAGGAGAGGTTTCCTTTAGGCTTGCAACAAAAGGAGAACATAAAGAATAAGGAGCTTTATGAATTTCTGAGATTTTTTCTTCACTGCTAGTATTAGATGCTATACTCTCAAAATGTATTTGTTCTATTACATGATTTTCTTGAAGAGGTATAGAATATTGTTTAGAGTTTCCTGAACCTGATTCTCCTTTCTACAATTCCTTTCTTTCTTTGATGATTTTTTAGGGTCGGATACTGGGTCAGCTTGTGGCTTCTCAGGATTTCTCCGAGTATGCCTCACAAACTGAGCCAAAAATATGAAATGGAGTCGCCAAGAGGTTCGTCCTCCAGTAGAGTCACCAGATAGATGATTACAACTGAAAAAGTGCCCAGACTTTGTCTATCCTCAAAACTAGACATGTGTCATTTCCCAAGGAAGCTGAGCTTCAGTCTTCTCTCCCTGGAAATGGCACCAATTATGTTACCACTCCAGGAAGCTCTCCTAGTTTGTAGCTCAGAGATGGCTGGTAAAATATAAATCTTCAATATTTTTCTCTAAACTATTGGAATGGATGATGGTTTGGATCAAGTCAGATGACTGTTTCAACAATTTTTTCACTCAAGACATGCATGAACAACCTCAGCTTTACAAGGCTTTAGACCACTAATGCTCAATATTTTATAGATTCGATGGATAGATGGAGAATACTGACTCTACCAGCAGATGCATACATAAACACATATGAAAGGCTAGCTATAGGAAGTAACTGAAGCTTGCAAATCTAATTTATCAATGCAGAGATAAGATGACAATTATCTGGCATTAGACATAAAAGAAAACATGAATAACCTATTCAAGTGTAAGATTTGATCAGAAGATAAAATGGGAATTGAACATGTAACAACAAAATAAGCTTATATTGTTGGAATGAAGATGAGAAGCTAGAGGAGCAGAGTATCCACAGTCTCCAAAAGTTGAACCTCTCATCCTTCTAACTTTCAGCCATTTATATGCTTTTTACAATGCTCCTAAGCTCTCAAAAGCTCGAGGTGTCTTGATCTATTCTCTCTGTCTTTTTAACGACTTGATGCCATGAGTAGACATGCATGAACTAAAAGGTTTCTTTTTCTAACATTAGTAACCAAATTCTAGTAATCTTACCTTGCTATCAGGTGGCCCACTCGTGGCAGCGATGCTCCATGATAATTTATGCTGGTTTGGCTGTGTTGTGTTGTTGTTTTTCCACTTACAACCAATATTATGTTATTTTAGTTCACCTGTTGACTGTTAGAAATATGAATAGAGTCGAACAGAGCTATCAGGTCCATTCCCAATCGCTGTTGCTTGTTGCAAATGGCCTATCCCTTTGTTTTTTAGAAAGACATCCAAACATTGGAAATACATTAAAAATGGCTCATGACGGACTTCAAATTTTATGTATTTCCCTTCATGAACCCTTTCAGGTCTGAGTCTTATCCCATATCGCAATTTGCTTCGGTCCTAATCCAAGGTTCCCCTTTGTATTTTAGAATTATGTTAAAACTGCGAAGATGCATTAAAATGACTTTTCTGCAGATCTTAAAACCTATGCAATAATGCTTATGTGGCCATCAAGTCCGGCTAATCATATCACACATATACATGTGTAATGTTTCCCCGATTTTGATCCGCTAATGCAATTGATCGCAATCTCATATGATAATAACCCCAGGCCATTTGGTGAGCATTCTGTTGTGCTGGACGATTGTGATTCTATGATGCAATGTGGGTCGTGTTGGGTCTTGAAAATGTCATTCATTTCCATTACACTTTCACTATCATGTCCATTATATCACCTCCATTTCACTTCCATTTCACTGCTATGTCACTACATTCATCCCACTTTCATTATCATTGGGCCACATTTATGTTTTTCCAAACTTTATTAATTCTTATCCTTTTTAAGTTAATTTGTGGTTAAAAGTTAGAAAATAATGTGCATATGCTTATACCTAACAAGTGGGTTGAGATTGTTGACATATGTAGGTCAAAAGGAGGCTTCTAGAAGACTTGTATGTGGCACTCTAAGGCCAAATTCGAATTTGAGTGGAGAGAGTCATGGGATCATGAGGATATGTGTCACATCTCCTAATTGTATTGAAACTCTAAGAAGACATGTGTCTTATCAGTTCCTATTTTGATTAGGACTCTAGAGGTAGAGGGAGAGATTCATGGACTCTCATTAATGATGGATTCTCATTTTTTTGTATAAATAGGAGATCTCTCTCCTTCATTTGTTAGCTTAGAGTTTAGAGTTGGTAGCTTGGAGCTTGTAGTTCTTCTTTGATGGCTTTGGAAAGCTTTGGAGAGCTTTGTTGTACTTTGTAATTTTGAAGAATTTGAATAAAGCTTTGATGTTAGGCCCCTATACTAATAGTGTAACCCCTTATTGTTATTAGTACAACCCCCTTCTTATATTGTTGTACCCATGAAGTCCCCATATTGTTATTATTGTGCCCCATAGAAGCCCACCAATGTTATTATTGTGCCTTTACACTATTATTGTTATGTTGGCTCTGATTATATTATGACCTCTTAGACTCCTATATATAGAAAGGAGGTCTTATCATTTGTATCATCCAAGAATTGTTCATTTGTGTAATGTAAAGGAGGTTACCCCCTCGAAGAGGCTAAATTGTAAGGCGTTGATCTATCTTTTCTATCTTTTTGTGAGCTGGTTTCATAACATTTGGTATCAAAGCTTTGGATTCTAGGGTTTCACTGCTGCAAATAGGTCGTCATGGAATTTTCACTATCACTTTTTTATGTGATGTTTCAGAAGTGAAAACAAAAACCCTTTTGAAATGAAATCACACTGAACCTCGGTTCCAAATTACAGAGCTTTTCGCGCTATACATGCGGAGATATGATCTGAGGAAGTTGGTCCTTTTGAAGACTCCTGAATTACATTCCTAACAAGTGACCTGGGGAAAATCGTCATAAATTTCTCTCTGAGCATTGGATTGAAATTTTGTAAGAAGGTGCAGAAAGAGGACAGACTATATTTTCTTGTATATATTTTTCAGAGCCAAAGATCGAAACAGTGACACACAAAATGTCGTACAAGTTTGCTCTACTGAACTAGTCTATAAGCAGGTCACTGTGGGAGATTTGGCATAACTATTCCTTAGAGAATCCAATTTGGATCAGACTGGTGGTATTGGAAAGAGGACATAGAGGGATACTGCAGATCATAATTTCAATACTTAAAGATCTGAAAGTACAGAGTTACAGTCGTTTCAAGATCAAGCTCCTAAAATCAAGAAAAAACAAGATGAAGAAGTTTGATGGCAAGGATATGGTAAATTGGATATTTCAGATGGAGCAATATTTTGATCTACATGGTGTACCACTGTTATAAAAGGTATGTATTACATCTTCATATTTAGAACTCGATCAATTTTTATGGTATAAAGGGCTTTGTTCTTGTAAACAACTTGTTACGTGGTCAATTTTCACGGAGGAAATGATAGCGCATTATGAGGATACAAAGAGAAACACCTTCTTTAGAGAAACACCACAACAATTTGAAAGAGTAAAAGGGCTTTGTTACATAATGGAAAGTAAAATTATGGCAACAAGGAAGTCTACCCCTCACAACTATAAAGATGGAAGTGTTGTTTATGCTAGCTTTCCACAACCTACAAGGGTTACACCACAACAATTGGAAGAAAAAAGAGAAAAAAGACTTTGTTACAATTGTGATAGCAAATGCACTAAGGGTCATAAGTGTGCTGAAAAGAGATTATTTTACATAGAGTGTGAAGAGGAGGAAGAAAAGGATCTAGAAACATCAAAAAAAGAGGATATATGCCAGGACCCAACACCAGAGAAAGAAGAAATGAATCAGACCATATCTTGTAAAGCATTGGCAAGAATTACCACTCCTCAAACTCTCAAGATAGAAGGACATATCAAGAAGAAAAAGGTGCAAGAAGTGAGAGATCACATCGAGAAAGAAGAAATGAATCCAACCATATCTTGTAATTCATTGGTCGAAATTACCACTCCTCAAACTATCAATATAGAAGGACATATCAAGAAGAAACATGTTCAAGAAGTGAAAGATCACATCGAACATCAAGAAATGAATCCGACCATATCTTGTAAAGGATTGGAAGAAATTACCACTCCCCAAACTCTAGAGATAGAAGGACATATCAAGAAGAAAAAGGTTCAAGTAGTGAAAGATCACAATGAGCATCAACAACAATTTCTCCAACTTTTAAAGGATAACGCCACTTCGGTGCAAAATCAAACGAAAAACCAGGTAGATCAACATCATAGTGAAAAATGTTTTGATGTAGGTGATTGGGTATTTTTACTGCTACATCTCAAGCAAGCTATTTATGAGAAGGAAATGTTGGCAATACTACATGCACTAAAAAAATGGCGACCTTACCAAATGGGAAGACTCTTCAAGGATGAGGATGTGGAATCATTGTTTTGTGCTATTTCTATTATCCAACCAGATTGGATAAACGAAGCAAGGGATGAATGGAAGATGGACGAAGAAGTATGGCCACTTATTCAAAAGTTACAAAAGATCCCAATTCAAACAATATTGCCAGAAATTGAAGAGGATGGAAAAATCATATCGGAACCTGGAGCAGTCACAGAAACAAGAACCCGACAGCTACGAAATCAATCAATTCCAGAGTATCTCATCAAGTGGAAGAATTTATCCACTGAAGATTCCACATGGGAGGACAAGAATTTTATACAGAAGCATCAAGAACTACTCAAGCGTTGCAGACAACGCTTTTTGAAGGAGAGGGGCATGTTAGACCCCTATACTAGTAGTGTAACCCCTTATTGTTATTAGTACAACCCACTTATTATATTGATGTACCCATGCAGTGCCCAAATTTTTACTATTGTGCCCCATAGAAGCCCACTATTGTTATTATTGTGCCCTTACATTATTATTCTTATGTAGGCTCTAATTATGTTATGACCCCTTAGACTCCTATATATAGAGAGGAGGTCTTTTCATTTGAATCATCCAAGAATTGTTCATTTATGTAATGTAAAGGAGGTTTCCCCCTCGAAGAGGCTGAATTCTAAGGCGTTGATCTATCTCTTCTATCTTTTCTTGAGCTGGTTTCATAACACATTCAAAACACTTGAACGAATGCTTACCTTTGAACTTTCTTATTCCTTTGTTTTAGTTTTCTAACAAATTTGGCTTCATCTTAATAAAAGTTGGAGCGTTCTTGATTTTTAAGATTTTTCCCTTCTTTGGCTACTGCAATGTTGTTTCCGTGATTCTCTTTTTTTCCTCCTTTATCATTAGCTCATATATTAATAATTCACATGAATTAAATCCATATTCATTATATCCATATTTTTCAATTCCTTAAGAGTTGATGTTATAGTTAGCATTGTCATTGAGGACAACAAGACTCATTCTTGTCAAAGCGACTCTTTTAGATAGTGTTACCATTACCATATTTGATTACTAAAGAAGTATGAGGGTTGTTTATGAAGTTATATGACAACTGAATCATTGACAAGGTATCATCATATAAAGATATAGGCACTAGAATTTATTATAATTTTTTTATGAAGTTATGATGCTGAAAAGAAACTACCAATAGTATTCTTGTGTAGAGATAATCAATACTCTTCCAATGGTATATCATGTTAAAAGAAAAATCCTCCTCAATTAGAATTTATAGCCAATTAAAGTTTCAATATTCATTGAGGGAGAAAAATTTAGGACCCAAAACCAAAAAATTAATTTGTTAAACAATGGGAAAGTTCATGGTGGATCCAACATTGAATAGAGAAATCAATGGCCATAGGAGTGCATATTTTTGACCTAGTTAATGTCACAAAATAGCATGCATCTCTTAGGCCAATCAATCAAACACCTAATCAGTCAATGAATGATTAATGTCAATTATGAATGAAGTTTAATTAATTCTATTGGACCAACCATATGATGACATGTTGTGACATCTAGTTTGATGATGAAGGTGACCTAGTAATTGACGACACATAGTACTCTTGCACAGTTAGCATGACACTTTATCTAGCTAACATTAGTGTGATGATGTGGTGCCACTAGAGGCCACCACATCAAATGGTAATTTGGCATAGTTTGGCTAGAGAAATTTATCAAAAAAGGTGACACATGGCACCCCACATGGGTTGCGACATGGCTCGGTGACATCATGATGACAACATAAAGGAAGCAATAAGTGACCCTTGGGTACTAGACATATTAGAACATTCATATGGTGATGGATCTTTAGATATCAAGAACTGATCATTTTGCTTGGTCAGATGACATTTCCACATGGAACCATGACACAAATTTTAACAAGACTTAGTCACATACTAATGGTTAGTATGTTACAAAGACAACTTTCGTGGCCGCTCAGGGTTGAACCGATAAGGCGCGGGACCACTAATAAATGTATAATATATATATATATATATATTATATATATATATATATATTATATATATTATATATATATATATATATATAATATATATATATATACATACATCTATACATATATGTACATATATATGTACATATACATCTAATATATATGTATAAGATGTATGTTATATATATATATATTATTATATATTATATAATATTATATATATTATATATTATATATATATATAAACAACACTCAACTCCAAATATAATTATTCAAACGATAACTGAAATGAAACCAATTCTATGGATAGAATTTGAAATCATTTTTAGGTTATAGTTGTGAAGGGTTTCTATTGGTTCTGGTTCTGAAAGAATCTTTTCTATGAAGTAGTTTTCATGAGAAAGTTTATTGCTCTAGTTCTCATAGAAATGTGGTAGAATTCTAGTTGTCTCATTTTGGTGGTCTAGACTCGTTTCAAGGTTCGAGAAGAACTGACTCATTATATTGTTAGGGCTTATACATAGACGTGTTATGGTTATGGAATAATTTCTAACTAAATTAAGGACCTTTTATAATATCGAAGTCTAATTTTACAATTGGCTGAAGTGTTACATACCTTGTTTGGGGAGCTCTGGCATTCGCTAATTGGTAAGGAATGAAGCCATGTAAGAGATGACCAATAGTTGTAATGATACACCTTATTGTACTTTCTTGGTGATGGTAGTGGCTCACTAAAAGAGTTTATTAAATACAAATGGTCACACATCATACTTGGCCTTCATAATTTTTACAACGACTATCCACAACAGAGGCCCACGTCCTCAGATCCATTTGAGCTATACCACTCAAAGTAAAATGAATTTGAGAGAATGGCTTAAAAATCCACAACATGTAACATAGATGGTAAGTGATGAGTATTGTAAATTTAAGGTTGTAAGTTAAATATCTTTTCATTGATAGGTTTGATTATTTTATATTTTTTTTATTGATGAACTCATTGGAGCAGAGCATGTGAAACAATATTTACAAGTTTCATTAATAATGATTGTGGCAGTGACAATTTTTGCAAATTGTACTGACAGTGATTGTGGTAGTGAAATTGTCTTAAGGTTGATATTGATGGTGGTAGTTACAATATGTGTAGGTTTAGATGGTGGTATAGGTTGTGATAATAAAAACAAATTGTAGATTCTGACATTCCTTATATTTTAGTGATATATGATGATAGTGGATCTAGTGCAAAAGTCAAATGAAATAGAGGTCCATAATAAATTTAAAGGAGGTCGGAGCCTTAATTATGTTAAATATTAGAGTAGGTTAGAGCCTACCATTCTCTAGGTTGGAGCCTCAAATCAAGTTCTATACTATAGTGAGAAATTTCTTGCATATTTTGAAATTGGTACCTCAATCAAGTTGTAGCTTACCACAAGTGGCAACTTATATTTATTTTGGGTAGTTCCCACCAACAAGCGGAATCCTACAAATTGATGTGAATGCTTTGAATATAAATAAGAGAAATATTGGTGGTTTTCTCCCATATGGGTTTCCACCTAAAAACTTGTGTCTCTTGGTGGTGTCATTATTTCTTAATCTATTGATGACCTCTTGATATGATCATTCATTGTTATAATTGATCATGTAATGATTATGATTCATTTTTGTATAGATGTGCAATTAAGAACCATTGTAAAAATGTAAATTGACCTAACACTGGTTCACCCCCCCTTCCCCATCTCAGTGTGACCTTTTGACCAAAGATTTGTATTAGAGTCAGTGCCTTCATGAACATCTAACTAATGGAACGATGAATATCAAGGAGAAATGGCCATAAATAGAGAATTGGGGAATCTCCCTATCCCTAAAGGAACCAATTACGAATGTTCGAAGATAAGGATTGAGACGTATCTCATCTCCTTTTGAGAATAAGATTGGGAAATTTTGATCATTGAATATAATGTTCATAATACCGTTTTAGCAGATTTAATAGAGAAGGTAGTTTTAACATATAATGTACAAGATAAGAAGGTTATCTTAAGTTTCTTGGGAGAGATATTGTTTTTCAAAGTAATGGAATGCAGGTAAACTCATGTTGTATGGAATAAACTTCAATGTTATTATGAATGAGATACACAAGTTAAAGAAGTAAGATTGCAAGATCTATGGGGACAATGTGAAAGCTTGAATATGGAAGAAGAATAGTAAATTGTTTGATATGTTCATTGAGTGGACAACATTGTAAAATCCATTGTAGGCCTTGGTTAAGAAGTCCTTTATTTCTATATTATTCGAAAAGTTTTCAAATCACTTCCACCAAGGTTCAGTCCTAAAGTAGCAACCCTTCAGGAACTAGCAAAACAAGTCAGGATGTTAATGGATCAAATTCATGGAAATGTCAGTGAATATGAGTTAATAATCAAGGAAGACAAATTTGGAGGTAAATAAGCATATTTAAATGAAAAAAAAGAAGAAAAAAAGAAAATATATCAATAAGACTCCAACTCCAATGAAGAAGAATCCAGATTTGTTGTAAAGTTGAAAAGAGGAACCAACAAGTTCAAAGGTAAGGTTCCTTTCAAATGTTTTTAATGTGGAAGAAATAATAATTATGCATCTAAATGTCCTTATTCTAGGATGAATGGTAGCAATGATGAATCAAGATTCAAAACTAAATACCAAAAGAGGAAGCAAACAAGAAAGAAAAATATTTTTTTCTCGAAAGAGAAAAGAAATAGTGAAAGTAATGAAAGTGTACATGATCAAAGAATTCATGGAGAAATATTCATTTCTAAGGCTAAATAACATAAAGAAAAAGTGGATCTTGAGGGAGAACATAAAATTGCATTGAAGCATACCAATATTGATAGCAAATGAGATTGAACTGATGCAAAAACTTCAACAAAAGAATATAAATGATGACACCATTATTTTTCTCAATGTTGAACTAGAATGTAACACCCCCTCCATCACTTATCAACTTTTACAAGCCCTCTGGGTAAATGTGAAACATAGTGCCACTATGACATGAACTGACCTCCTTGATCTAGTTAAGGAAGTGGGGCCATCAACTGAGACTAACTGAGCATGATCTGACATCCTAGAGGGACTACATATCACTAAGGAGCTGATGAAACACCCTAGGTGGTCAATGCCTGAGATGGAGATTTGTTTTAATGATCTAGACTCCAAATCACATGCAAAAGCCTACAAGCATGCAGTCATGACTCTCAAACCACGTGCTCAAGCATGATTGAGTGTGGTTGTAACCGAAATCCTTAGTTTAGAGTGTGCAGTCCCGCGATCCGAGCTATAATTCCAGGACAACCTCCAGACCATTGCGTAGAAATTCCTAATACTTTGCAAAATGATAAGTAACTTAATGAAAATTATATTTGTATAAAAACTAATAAGAAATTGATCCAACCAGGGTTAACCATGACTATGATTTCCTCGAACATCTGGTGATCATATGAACTACAGGTCCTCAATGCATACATGATCATAGGATTCTAAAAATTATCTGAGAATCACCAAGAAGGCCTAATGTCCTCTCATAATAGTTGTGATAACACTTGTTACCACATGCATTCGTTAACCATCAAATGCTTATCAAATAATGAAAAATATATAACTAATGGACATTATAGATCCATTCTTATAACCAACATATAATCACATTAATAAACATGAAATAACATGCATCAAATCAACCTAATAACATGTATAAGTCTTCTTAGAGTAAAATAGGAAAATAGCTCTTATTAACTGATGCAAAAGCCAACAAAGTCAGGGGCTTCCACGTACAAATCGACCATAGATAGGGTTGAACCAAATACTTATTTTATCAAATAATGCCCATACCATATCCCAATCATGAATGTGGGATCTCAAGACATAAACAACGAATTCTTTCCAAATATTAAGCCACCTCCACCCTCAGCCTATCACGATCCTACCAGAATTGGTTAATAGATCAGTAAGCCCAAAACAAACTTAGATGCATCAGAGTTTCTTCGCCAATACCTTGAGTAATTAATCCTATCTTCAAAAATTATCAAGGGTTTCCCAGATATTAAACCACCTCCTCCCCCAACCTTTGGGAATTTTATTGAGACCACCCCACCGAATTCCAAAACCTTTTGGCAAGTACAACCAGAAAACAATCCCATGAGACCATGACTATACAAAAATGAAAAGGAAACATTGAAAATGCTGTTAAAAATGGAGAAACCCATTCCAATGATAGAAAATGAACCAAATAAACTAATCCATGTACCATGCACTCAAACATCATGTAGGAAATCACACATGTAACCTATTATTTGCAAAATCTTCCTGTTGAACGTACTTGATCCAACCTTCCTACTTGTCCTTCCCTTTCCCTCTCCTCCCTTTATTTCTTTCCTCTATTGGTGTTCTTATCACTCTAAAACTGATTCCAAAGTAGAACTAATAAAAATTTCCAAATTCAACTCACAAAACTTGTCTACTAATCCTCAGAATCCATTTTATCATTGGTGACCCCAATTTCTTCATTTTCCTTCAACTTCCCTCTCATGAAAATATGTGACCTTTCATCTCCCTTTTATCTTGTTTTCGTTTAGTTTCATAAATAAAACTAATACCTTTTTTCCTTGGCTAATTCATTTGCCAATTTCCTTAGCCATATTAAATAAACAAGAAGTGACACCTAGTAGGATTTCTTTCCCATCATTCAACTTAAAGTATTTGTCCCATGAACTTGTTCTTATTTTTCCTTTATTAATTTTTATTACATGACATTTTACCCTGGGGTTGTTACAAACCCTTTCCCTTGGGGTAACACCGTCCTTGGTGTTCTATAACACCTATGACCAAAAAACTATTGAAAAAAATATACTACCTATGGAGCTTTATAACCCAACTTGATGTAGTATTCACAATTACCACTGTTGAAAACATAACAAAGATACCCTTTATTAGAGATTTATAACATATCTCATTACTATATTATCAATAACAACCACATATACTCATGCACATTTTCTTCAGCCAACACATAAATGTACTTTTCCTGGATCTTTATAGATCTAAATCGATACAGTATTCACAAAAATACACATATATACATAGGAACATTTGCTTTAACTAGAAAATAAAAGAATATGATGCTTGCATCAAAAACAAGGGAATCCATTGACTCACTCCTCCACCCTCATAGTAAAACCATGATTAATCACCTTCATAGGAAGTCCATAATCCAATTCCAAAGTCAAACCTACATCCAATATCTAGTGTTATGATCCTTGCACTACCTGCTCCATATGTGAACAATTATCAACTCCTTTTACCAAGGCACACTGTTATTGTACTTCTCATTTCATATGGAATAGCTAAAGACGAGAACAAATCCATCCCCTGACTTTCCCCTTTTTTCTACATAGTCCCTCGAGAAGTCTAGTCATCCCCTTTGTGTGCAGTCCCTTACCTTCCATGTTCCTCAACATCCCCTTTCCCAGACGATCCATCACTTTGTAGGGATTTTTGGCATCAGAAGGTATAAAAACCACGAAATCTCCCTACCTCAAAAGAACCATAGATACCTTAACATACTCATGGGAATTAATGGACACTATTGGGTACTCCTGTCCCAAAATGGCCCTACTCATGAATTCTTTACCAAGTTACTAGTCTCACGTCAAATTCCTATTTTCTGCTGGTAATTCTAACTATTTTTTGAACCAACCAAACCGGGTGCTTCCCTACTTTCCTTCAGCAATCACATAATTTCCATTAGACTCAAAACGAATTTAAGAATTCAAATCATACCTTATTAATATCTTTTTAATAAGCTACACTTGAAATTCCATTTACTTCCTATCACAATAGCTCAAGCTACCTCCTCAACCAAATAATCATGTATAAAAATATCATATAAAGTTAGCTCAAAAACGTAACAATCATAAATCAAAATCGTAGATCACATGTAACCATCATAAATCAGAATCATAAATCATATGTAACCATCATAAATCAAAATCATAGATCATGCGAACAATTATAAAATAAAATAAAATATTGATACTTATCTTTCATTGATTCTTTTACTTCCTCCTTTGTTCTTTTCCTTTTTGTAAACACACAGAATAAATTTCCCATACTCATCAAGCAGTTAGTTCCTTCTCTTCTCTTTAACCATGTATATGCATTGGTTTGGTTTTCAAAACTCAACAAGCACCCTTTGCCTTCTCTTATATTTTACCATGTATAAGCACTCGTTTGGTTTTCTAAAGCCATAAATCATCGAGTGCCTTCTTTGCCTTCAAGGAACAAGGTAATCAAGCAACTAAACCACCTCAACCCTCAATATGAACAACAAGGCCCCAAAGAATACCATAACTACCTTTCCCATCACATTGTACGAAACATACACATACATAATGGAAAACATCACACATGCACCTACACCTGATATACAACAAAAGACATATACCTACTATTATGAAACCAAGTCATAAAAATATAGAAAAGATAGATAAACAAGTGAAAAGTCAGCCACTTCGAGGGGACAAGCTCCTTTACATTACACAAATGAAAAATTCTTCAATGATACAAATGACAAGACCTGTTTTCTATATATAGGAGTATAAGGGGTCCCAATATTGTTGGCATTATGACATAGGTTTGGCACTATGACATAGGTGTTGTCCTTGATGGCAACTCACTCAGATGAGAGATCATAGTTCAGGCTCTCAAAATGAAGGAAAAGAGATATATATAGGTTCCCCTTGACGAAGCCACGTATACACGTGGGTTAGAAGTCCAGAAGGCGCATATGCGTATACACGCACTTTCATGAAAGGAAAAGCACGTACATGTTGGAAAACTTGGTTATGGTCCATGGTATTCGGTCCTTGGTATTTCGACCCGTGGTATTGACCCAAGGTATCTTGACCAAAGTGTTGACCCTAGGTATTTGGTCCAAGGTATTTCTTCTAAGTGGTTTTGGACCATGGTATTGAGTAAGGCCTATGACTATAAAAGGAGGAAGAGATCATTAGGCAAGTGCACTCAAGTATTGAATATCTAATGAAGAGAAAGATCTAGAATACTAGTGATTGGGTTATGGTGCATTGCTATATCTGAATCAAGGAGGAACCTGAGCGTTAGAAGAAGGATAAGTTCTATTGATGGGTCAAGATCTTGCGGCTTGATGATAAGTATCCTTGTGTGATTTTGATCTTTCATATTTGGCACATGTCTTGATCTATAAATTTGATAATCTAGGTATAAATTATGTCTGAATAGTTGAAAAGGTAAATTATCTTTTACAAATATGTATGCAGGTTCACTATAGAAAAGGCGCATATACACACAAGTGCGGTAATTCAAAACTACGTATACGTAGGTTTGCCTTCATATAGAAGCATATGGAGGCAGGTTCTACATATTGAAGTAGTGTACATCTCATGAAATATGTTTTAGCTACTTCTATTTACTATTGTAGTGTTCTGGGTTCTGGTACTGTTATTGTATTATGGTTACAGCACTCAGAGAAGTGATTGTTGATTCAGTTTTAGTTAGTGCAAGGGAGATTGATTGATGGAGATATATTTTGATGTTTGATTGATGCTATTGATGGATCCAGTCTAAAAATTTATGAAACGTGGTCCCTAGAAGAGAAGAGAAGGTTGTAGCCTTCTGTAGGTTAGCACCTACATACTAGTACATCAGCTAGTATAAGAGATAAGGGGGTTGTAGCTCCCTTCTAAGAGAAGCTAGAGAATGAAAGAAGGTTGTAGCCTTTTGTAGGTAGAAGATTGCGTACTAGTATAAGATTGCACCAGTACATAAACATTGTAAAAAGAAGTTTCTTATTAAAAGAAGATACAAACGAATTGTGGTAGGTGGTTTTCACCCACATTAGGTTTCCACCTTATATCTTGTGTTCTTGTGTGTGATTTCCTGTATTGTTTACTGCACTTCATTACTGTTTTATGGTTCTGATACACAGATTAAGATCAGCCAACTAAATTATAAGTCTGTAAGATATACGTGGTTTTCTCTAAACACAATTTCATATATACACAAGTTGAATTAACAGAAATAGTGTATATCAATTTGTTTATGGAAATGAAAAATTGTTAAATTTCTAATACTGATTCACCCCATCCCCTCTAAATATTATTTCCAACAATTGGTATCAGAGAACATCCTCAGAAGAAGCTTGATCGCTTGAAGGAAGATCTATCGTCATGAGCAACTACAAAAAAGAGGCATCCATTAGGCAACCAATTTTTTATGGGAGCAACTTCGTCTATTGGAAGGTAACAACCACAACATATCTTCAATCTATTGGAACAGAAGTTTGGGACATCGTGGAAGGAGGATACACATTTGTACCAATAAAAAGCAGTATGAAACAAATGCAAAGGCTATCAATACTCTATTGGGGAGTCTATGACAATCAAAATTCGTCAAGGTTATGTAGCTCAAAACTGCCAAAGAAATATGGGACAAGATCATTTTAAGATATGAAGGAGACAATCAGGTAAAACATGCAAAACTACAATCTCTCAGAATTCAATATGAAACTCTCAAAATGCACAATGATGAAAGTATAGCTAATTATTTCTTGCGTATAGATGAGATTGTTAATCAGATGAAAAACTTGGGTGAAGAGATAAAAGAAGTTACTTTAGTTGAAAAGGTTCTAAGATCCTTGTCTTCTAAGTTTGAATCAAAAGTTTCTACCATAGAAGAAAGGCAGAATCTTCAGAGTATTGCTATGTCATAGCTGTACAAAATCCTAACTACTTTTGAAATGAGAAAATGTGGCCCATCAGACATGAGAGAAGCCACAATTAAAGATTCAGGAAAAGGAGAATACAATGAGTCAGGACATACGTCAGAAGGAGAGGAAGAATCAAATTTTGTCAAGAACCTTCAACAGGGTTCTGGAAGATTCAGAGGTAGGTTACCTTTCAAATGCTTTGCTTGTGGAAGAGTCTGTCACTATGTAGCCAAATGTCCTCATAAAGATAAGCTTGATAAAGGTAAGGAAACGATTAAATGGAATAGAAAACATAGTGTAAGTAAGAAGAGCTTTTATACACATGAAGACAACGATGGATTCTCAAATAGTGATGAAGATGAACATGGTAATGATTATAGACTTTTGATGGCTTTTGAGGATGATTTCTTGGATGCTATAGATCAAGATAAATTTCTAAACTTAAAATATGTTTAGAAGAAAAGAGTATGATTATAGATACTCTGACATTCCAACTTGCTAAAAGGGAAAAACACAATGAAAAGTTAGAATGTGAAATTGTGGGACTCAGAAAATATATTGAGAAAACAAAAGCTCTTAATCTTAAATTTGCTAAAGGATCTAAAACTTTAGATGAGATTATCAAAGTGAAGCGTTCCCCTCTAATAAATACATGTCTTGGATATACTAAAGAAGCATCTCAAGCACAGAAGCCATCGACCTCCAAAAGTTATCTTGATCCAGCAAGGAGAAGTGAACAGGTTGACAATCGTCAGCAAAGGCATAAAGTGGATCACGAGGCAAATCGGGGTCAATCTACTTCAAGGATGAATATAAGCTACAACCAACCATAGGTAAATCATTCCCAATTTTCTTCAAGAATGAATGTAAATGGAAACTACAATCACCTGGTCAGTAGATTTGATAATCGCAAGAATTTCTTTAATGGCCAATGTATCTCATGTCATAACTTTGGACACAAAGCTGCTCAATGTGTTGCCTACAAGACCATCATGACTAGAGAAGCACGAAATCAAAGTTGTGTGACTGGGATCATGAAGAGGACCTACAATAACTTTTCTTCTCTTCAAAATGAAATAGAATGCTCTATTTGTAACAACTTCGGTCATGAAGATTTTGAATGCAGGAGTATGTTTTGGCAAACATCTCAGAAGGAGAAAGCTTCATTATGTCCCAAAACATGGAGAAAGACAGAACCACAAATAGAAATATGTGGTATAGCCTTATATGCGGATGGATAGGAAAATTAGTAGCACATCGATAGTGGATGCTCAAAACATATGACAGGTGATAAAGAAAAACTTTAGTCATATAGTGCCTTAGAAAAGGAAAGGAAGCTCTCATTTGGAAATGACACAAGTGTAGTCATAAAAGGTAAATGGTCTATTCTCTTAAAATAAAAGGTCAAGGTTGGGAATGTTATGTATGTTGATGGCTTAAAGCATAATCTATTGAGTGTTAGTCATATGTGTGATCAAGGAAATGAGGTAGTATTTCGATCAAATGGATGTATTATTCGTGAGCTTGATATAGGAGAAACAATGATCAAAGGCATAAGAACTGCAAATAATTTATACATACTCAAGGGAGGACATCAACAATGCTATCTAAGCAAAAATGATGAACACTAGCTATGGCACAGAAGGTTGGGGCATCTAAGCTTCCCTCAGATAGGGAAAGCATGCAAATATCAGGTTGCTTGTGATCTTCCTGACATTAGAATTCCAGATAATAGAACATGCAAATCATGTCAGTTTGGTAAGAAAAATAGAACACATTTCCCTTAGAAGGTAGGATCAGCTAGTAAGCCACTTGAACTTGTCCATACTGATTTATGTGGTCCACCAAGAAAAAAATCACCTCATGGAGAAGAATACTTTATATTGTTCATTGATGACTTTTCCAAAATGTGTAGGATAGGACTTCTGAAGCATAAAGATGAAGCTTTCGAAAAGTTCAAAGCCTTCAAAGCCTTGGTTGAAAATGAATCAGATGGAAAAATCAAATTCCTCAACTCTGATCAAGGAGGGTAATTTACCTCGGATGAATATTTTGAATTTTGTGAAGAGCATGGAATAAGAAGGGAATTCTCTACTGCAAGGACTCCTCGGCAAAATTGAGTGGTAGAAAGGATGAATAGAATGGTTCAATAGATGGCTCGTGCTATGCTTGATGAGTCTGGAACTCCTGCAACCTTCTGGAGTGAATCTGCATTTGCTGTCATTACTATTCTCAACAAAACAAACGTCCGGGTAAACAACACTCAAACTCCTCATGATGGTATGATAAGAATCCTACTGTAAAATACTTCAAAGTCTTTGGAAGCAAATGTTACATGAAAGGACTGATGAAAAGCTCGGCAAGTTTGAACCTAGAGCAGATGAAGGAATTCTCCTTGGTTACTCTTCCCGAAGTAAAGGATATAAGTTTTACAATAAAAGACTTGGAAAAATTGTTGAAAGTATTGATGTGGTAGTTGATGAAGCAGGTGACAATCCAAAGCAGGTAAAATTCAGAGATTTTGAAGATGATGAGGACTATCCTTCAACATCAAATCAGATTGATGCAGAAGAAGAAACCTATGAGGCACCAGAAGAACAAATAAGGGTAGAAGAAAAGACTCCATCTAGGTACGTCCAGAAGGATCATCCAGAGACTCAAATTTTGGAGCAGAAAGAGGTATGTGTACAAACAAGAAGAACTATTACAGAAGCTTCAAGCTATCTAGCATTGCTCTCCTCCGTCGAACCATGAAATATAAGTGAAGCATGTAAAGATGAATGTTGGGTCAAGGCCATGAATGAAGAACTTGAGCAGATTGAAAAGAATAACACTTGGGAATTGGTTCCTAGACCTAATGATAAGAATGTCATAGGGACGAAATGGATATTCAAAGAAAAGCTAAATGAAAATGGAGATGTTATTAGAAACAAGGCCAGACTTGTTTGTAAAGGGTATGCTCAACAAGAAGGTATAGACTTTGAAGAAATTTTTCACCAGTTGCTAGACTTGAAGCCATAAGAATGTTCCCTTCTCTTTCTAGATTTTAGAAGTTGAAAGTATATCAAATGGATGTGAAATTCGCCTTTCTAAATGGAGACTTAGAAGAAGAAGTGTATATTGAGAAACCAAATGGATTCATCCTTGGAAATGGTCCAAAACTTGTATGCAGACTCAGAAAGGCTCTCTATGGTCTTAAATAGGCTCCAAGGGCTTGGTATTATCGTTTGGACAAATAACTCCATCAACAAGGTTTTTCAAAATGATCAACAGATAAAAATCTATATATAAAAATTGACAATGATAAATTGCTAATACTTGTTGTGTATGTTGATGATATCATCTTTGGTAGCAATGAAGAAGCCATGAGTCAAAACTTCTCTTTGGTGATGCAAAAAGAATTTGAAATGTCCCTGCTTGTTGAGCTCACATATTTTCTTGGTTTACAAGTCCAACAAAACAAAGATGGTATCTTTCTATCACAAACCAAGTACCTCAAGCGGATCTTGAAGAAATATGCAATGGAAGATTCGAAACTAGTATGTACCCCTATGACAACAGGATGCATCCTCATCACAAATGATGGATCAACAGCAATACATCACCCAATCTATAGATACATGATTGGTAGTCTGCTCTATCTAACAGGTACTTGACTAGACATCATGCACGCAATGGGAATAATTAGAAGATTTCAGGAAAATCCAAATGAAGCACACCTTCAGGCAATTAAAAGGATTTTCAAATATCTTCAAGGAACTCAAAACTATGGCTTATGGTATCCTAGATATACAAATCTTACACTTCATGCATATATAGATGTAGATTGGGTAGGAAGCGTGGATGACAGAAAAAGAACTAGTGGTGGTGCATTCTTTATGGGTTCCAGATTAGTGTCTTGGTTCAGTAAGAAACAAAGTTCAATTGCATTATCAACAACTGAAGCAGAATATGTGGCTGCTACATCTTGCTGCACAAAACTCCTTTGGATGATGCAAACATTGCAATACATTCAAATCACTTATACTCCACCCATCTCCATTCTATGTGATAATACAAGTGCAATCAGCATTACAAAGAATCTTTTCATGCATTCCAAGACCAAGCACGTACCTATCAAATATCATTTTCTTCGGGAACAAGTGCTTGAACAAAAATTCAAATTGGAGTATGTACCCTCCAAGGAACAGGTTGCTGATATATTCACCAAACCACTGCCCAAAGAGACATTTGAATATCTCAGACAATATCTGGGAGTAGTTGACACATCATCTTGCTGTTGACATTTATCCGTTTCAGAGAACAATGGTTGTACGCATGTTTCATGAAGCGTATCTACATACATACGCCAGTTTCTGTGGATACAATTGTGTATATGTTGGCTTGAAGAATATCAGTGGGCTAGACTTAGGATGAAAAGAGTTTGATATGGGTCTAATCATCTGGCACAGGTTCAGGGGGAGAATATACTTCTAATAGTGCATTGTTGGCATTACCTTAGAAGATCCTGGTATAATTTCACACTTGTTTTTGATTTAGATGGAACAAGTGTAGAGGGAGATCATGGTTGCTGGTCTAGATCGTGATTGACAAATGCTACTAATGATAGTTGTTGATGACTATCATAGTCTTGTTTTAGATATTTCATCTCTATCTCATGTATATCTTTTATTATCAAGGTCATGTAACGACCTATTTTGTCTCCCCACTATGCCTGGGTTGGATGATCTAAGGTTCTTTTTTTGGTGTATCCCCACTTGGTTGGGTGAATGAGTCAATCTTGGTATATCCCCACTTGATTGGGAGATGGATATATGTAAGAATCTTTGGTGATAGGACGGTCATTGATGATATATAGAGTCATGTTCTTCTTGTAGAACATCTTTTTGCATACCTTGCTATTATAGACATATTTGGAAACATCGATCCCAATCACATATGTCCATAAAACAAGGGCTTATAAGACCCTAAAAGTGTTTTTTCATACACTAAAGGAACAAGGTCAGCTGATTACATCATTTCCCAGAAGTTCTCCCAAAAAAACTGGTCAGAACTGGTCAAAACTAGACCATACAGACTGCTCGATGCTGAGGGTGCGATGCATCTCACCTGTTACACATAGAGGGTGAAATGCATATTAAAAAGCCCTTCTGTAGGGTGCGATGAGTGAGAGCAGACAAATGGCAGAGGCGGTTTGCTAGGTGGAAACCCAAAGAATCTTCTAGAAACTGTTCATTTGACACTTGCCTCTCTAAATTCGCTCAGGGATGAGTAAGAGATCATGAAATCTCCAAGTGGAACCAAGAACTATAAGATAAATGACACTAATCAAAATCCCAGAAGCTGAGTGCATTTTTTCGAATGATCTTTGCCTATCCTCTTCCAAATCTATTTGATATTTTTCACATAAAGAATCAATAAGTATCACTATGTCAAATAGCGATACATATACGTTTCAATACTCATAACTGATAGATACATGGTCATAAAATGGGCCAAATTTTACATTTCAATTCATGTTTAATTAAATTAATATATTTGCTTTAATTACTTCTTAATTGTGATAATTACATGAACATGCACTCTACCAGATATTAGATTTTAGATGCATTACAAGGTCTAGTCACCACATTAGTAAGTTTATACATTCCACTCTAACATCTCTCGATATCTTGGCCATGGGACAATAGAAGAAGATAAAGTGTAATAAATGTCTTGGTAACAAAGTCTGAGCAGTTTAGACATTGGGCTCTAACACCTTTGGATATCTTAGCCAATGCCAATGGAAAGGCTTTCTTGCTTCTTTAGGATTATTAACAAATATTGGAATTTCATTATGATGCTATTTCTTTGTTATTCATTTATTAATATGTTCACTGCTACCTCTTTATTCTATATTTATTTCTCTCTCTGTTTTTAATCTGATGTGATATGTTTGTTTAATGAAATGAACGCTTCTATTAAAACTTGAAAATTCTTAATTGTTTTAACTTTCTATGTTGCTTCAATGGAGAAGCATGATAGGTTTTACAACATTCCTTCTGCACTTTTCGTAGTTGATCGATCTCTTTCTGTAGAACTAAAATATATTTGGATAATCATCTAGAAAATTAGGTATTACTTTGCGAGTTTAGTGTGATGAACTAGTTCATTCATTGAACCCAACCCCTCTTCTACACATGAGGGTCATCAAAATCACGGAAGAGAAGCAAAATGTTGATAACAATATGTTTGGTGAAGGGAAAATAATGTCCAGAGATCACGTGGAAGTTTGACATCTCACTTCTCAAATGAAGGATGCCTTCATTGGCAGTAGTTCCATGCCTATAATTCTCTCTCCTCATAGGTTGTGTGTGTCAATATATATAGATGTATTGAAGTTCTCTGTAGATTAGAAATCCTACATAAATTTTCAAAATTCAATCTCTTTTTTCAGTCCATTATATCAATACCTATCTGAAATTACAATAGATAATTTTGGACACATCCATCCACTATAAGTCATAAGCTAATTGTTCAAGGAAATTGCATTATCATGATGTGTCAACATTTCATATGAAGATCAGATACAAGTAATGCATAGTAACAAAATTCATGGGGAGTTGACATGACTCAATGTACATTTTCCCTAAAATTTCTAGATGTTTATCACATTGAATAGGAAAAAATATAGATTCATTTATCCATTGAAATTAAACATAAACCATAGAAATATATTGGCTTGGGAATATTAACAATTTTAAATAGATCACTTAGTCTTTAAATAAATAGTGCACCCTCGTCTTCCTAGCTTCAGTAGTGGGCACTACTCCATAAAATAGGTTGTACAGTAATTAAGGAAACGTAACCTCGCTATGCTTAAGGGATTTTGTCACTATAGATTATTGAGGAGCCAATTATGAAGAACTAGAGAAGGTCATCCATGAATTGATAAGGTACATTAGCTGGAGAAATAATGGATGTGTAAGGAAAGGTAAAAAAGGGCGCCCAATGCTCATCAATTACTAATATAGTATCTAATCAACCAAGTTTGGGTTTAATTCTTTTTATGTTTTTCATTTGCGTCTATAGTAGTATATGGTGGAGACTTACCATCATGATGGAGTACTTCCTAACCAAGTAATCTATAGGTTCCTTCTCTATATCTGAGGGTTGGAATGCCTACGAATGTAGTGGAGTTGTGGGAGGTTACCTTGCTCTAATCCCTTGATTACTAATAGGGCTCCTTGGGTGTCCAAATGGAGGCTAACATCTCTAGGCTGGCTGTTCTGTCATGGAAATGGAACTGGAACAATTACGGTGGAATTTTAAAGCCCCTTAGTTACCTTTGTAATTTCTTCATCTCCCTTTTATTGTTCTTTATTCTTTGTAAACTTGTTTGACTCCTTTTCTTTGTATTTCTCTTGTTCCTTTATATCTTCTTCCCCTGCTATTATTTATATTCCATGTATTCTTATTTCTCTACCTTCTTTGTCTTTTTGTTGTCTTGTTCTCTTTTCTGATCCAGGTAATCACACCCATTTGTTGTGTCCATTATATTGGAATCTTGATTTGATCACTGGTTTATAGCTATTTGTTTAAAGAATTAGGATTTCAGGTAGCAACAACAAGCCCTGTTATGATTTGGTCAATAATATTGTGTATTTGATGTTTCTCTTATATAAATGGGTGATATATATTTTTGTTGAGGAAGGTTGGGAATGGATAGCTTTATAGTATAAAATTTTAGAAATTGCACCATAGACTTTCCTAGCTGTCTCAATTTCTTGCCTTTTCCATCCAATCTCACTCAAGCAAGTCAATTGATTACAAACTATTCTCGACATATATTATACTAAATAAAGGATATGTTTTGGTTGTTTACATGTTGAATGGCAAGTTAGACATATGTTGATCTTAATCTATATCCGATTTTTCTCTTTGGATTTCTATGGCATACCATTGTTGTTGGTGTAACTAGTGTTGGAAATTTATGTTTTATTGAAGTTTGTTCCATTTATTCTGGTCTTAAGTTTCTTCTTCCCACTAAGAGATATGGTTTCTCTGAAAATAATTTTGGTAAACGGTATATACAAAGACATGCTTCTCATTTATGTATATTGTCCCTAATTTAATGGGAATGGAGTTCATTACTTTAAAATTTGCACACATCGTATGTACTTTGCATAGTTGATATAGTAAATATCTTCATCCTTAAATTAAACTTATAAATATAGAAAAAATCATGATGAAGATTCATTATCATAATTTTATTATATTTGCATGTTTGTAGCAAAATTTGTGGTCACATTTGCTTGCGAGTGTGGTGACAACTTTAGTCTCAATATTGTTTTCTGCTTGCAAAATATTAGAAAGGTAAGAGCTAAATTTACAATGTACATATTCCATCAACACCAAGTCTGCACATACTACTTTTTTTTAAAAGTGAGGTTTAATACCGTTATTATTTCATGTATACTCTATTATGAAGATTTTGAACAGATTTAGATGCTTATTTAATATCAAAACCTATTCTTTTAAGTACAAATTTTATCTGAAAAACCTGGAACTTGAAATTTGATTTTGAGTGTGATAGAATAAACATGCCTTTGCATTCCCATCATGTCTTTCAATGTTTCTGATTTATTTCTTAAAATTTCCACTAAAATGTTTCTAATTTGTGTTGTGCATGGTTGGTTTTCTGTTGGGCCATGAAAATGGTATAATTCTTCTCCCTATATCCTTAAATAAACATTATGTTTTTAAGTAGTTTTCCTTTAATTTGTAATGATTTAAGAGAAAAAGGATAATGAAAGCGAGTTGAGTATAATAAAGTTATTTCGAGTCTTTTAGATATAAAAAAGCTTATAATTTGAGTAAATTTTTATGCAGATCAGTACAATCAAATGATTGATGTTCCCTCGAGATATTGGAGGAATATTTTGGATCAGTTGATGCCTTATTTGTGGCAAATTACAACTCGATGCCTAAGCATGATCGAAGAAGGAAGTCAAGGGAAATTGATCATTACTATTTGAGGATATTATGGTTAAAAAAGAAATCCTAAGAATATGTCGATTCTTAGGATAGCTCCATATTCAATTATTAATGTAATATATAAGACAACAAGTGAAAAGACGGAGGAGATTTTTCTATTATTAATATTTCACTATATATTGCATACAACAATCCGAGTTTGAAATTTTTCATGGTCAATATGTAAAATTGTTTGAAGTTAATTAATTTGCACAACATCTTACCTTAGTCCTCAGTGTTGAATCCATCTAATACAATACTCCTGGAGACCATGGGCCGAGTCGCCAAAGCTTCTACTATCTATTATGTATCACTATTAGTTAGTTACATTTCCACATTCACATTAGTTGTGTTTCTATTCACTTGACTTATCTTTCATCGTAGATAATCTATTCAATTCTCTATTTTGTAATTATGTTATGCATTTCTTGAAATTGTTGATTGGATTGTGTTACATGAATGAAGGGTTTTAGTTTTTGAATTCTAGAAGTTATCTTTAAGGAGTAAGACTTTTAAGCATTCGTATGATTTACTAGTCTTCCTTATGTGTAGGATTTTTTGAAGGATAGATAGGATGGTCGATGAATTAAAATAGTCTTCTTTCATAAGATTGTAATTTTAGGAGTAAGTGTTTGTTGCCATCATTTGTCTCTGCAACAATTGAATTAAGATAATGTTTAATGTAACTTTTTTGTAGCAATATTTTTACACTCTTTCATAACCTAAGACTCTATTCTTGCATATATTGTGCCAATAGCCTTGAAATAAGAGATGAATCCCAGGTTCATAAGATTAATGAACTTAGGATTAAGTTGATTTTAAAGAGTGATCTTAGTGTCCAACATTTTGGTGTTGTTGTCTGGGAGGTTGTCAAATTATATGTTGTATCTCCAGGAGTTCGGGTATTGGAGATGGAAGGTAAGAACCAACTCATGCGACAAGTAAAAATATTGTTCCTAGCACCCACTTTTGATTGATACGATTAGCCTATGTAAGTGTGTATGACTAAGAAAAAGAATAGGAATCATGTAGTAATAGAACATAAGCCAGTATAAAAAACAACAAAAACATAGGGACCATTGAGCCTTGGGAGAGTGACCTTCATCGATGAAATGCATCAGTAGGACCCTGACCAATATTTGGGAAGGGCTCTACCATAATCCCTCAAGGAGAAGAATCACCAACTGCAATTGATGCTAAGATTCACAGTAAACCTGAAGGATCTGAGAAAAGCTTCCAAAGCACATTTATTCAACACTCTAGTCCTTCACAATAGGAAAATTCTTGCAATTTCAAAGAAGGAGAAGGAGAAACCAATGGATCAGTTCTGCGATCCTCAAGGTCATGATCTCTTGTGATCTCGGTAGAAGAGAAACCACCAAAGATGCCATTCTCAGGAAACATATTAATACCCCCTCGAGAGCCAAATAATATCCATAACTTCCCTACTCAAATAACACCTGTGGATCAAGAAATCCATGAAGATTACAACCATATTTTTGATTAAGTGGAAACCCAAGGGCAATAAAAAAAACTTCCACATTGGACTATTCTATTGTCCACCCAGTGGATAATGCCGCAATGCAGGCTACCCCTTTACAGAATATCCCAAGATTTCAAGGGATGACCTCAGAGGATCCATATGATTTTTTCTTTGAGTTCGATGTGTTTTGAAGAGGTTATGCTTATACCACTGATCCATAGAAATTGAAATTGTTCCCTTCTATTTTAAAAGGAGTAGTGTTACGATGGTTTATGGGCTTAGGAGGAGGTACTATAAATTCCTAGGATGCTATGAAAAATACCTTCCTTACTAAATACTACAATTCTCTCGAAGTAGGGACCTAAAGCATGAGATTTTTAAACTGATTACAAAATCCAATGAAACCTTATAAGAATATATTGAGTTATTTCAGTACAACTTGCAAACATCACCTTATAATACATTACCAAATGAAGTACTGAAATCTTCTTTAATAAAAGGAATGAAGGATGAATGGATAGAAACGTTACATTTATGGGCTAAAATGATATCTACCAAAATGAATATGATAATATTGTTAAGTTGTGTATCAAGTGTTCATGTGGCAGTACATGAGATAGTTCTCAAATATAGGATTCCCTCACCTGAATTAGTAAGACCAAAGGTGGTGGTGTAACACGAACATAAATTGGTCATATTTTAGAATATTTTAAAACTAACATTTTGGGCACACTAACTACATAGTTTGATGCTTTTTAGGCCAAATAGAAGCAAGCCAAGGCAAATTTATCACTGGCCATATTCTTTCCACGTTGAAGAAAGAAACAAATTGAAAGGGAATTTTTGCTAGACATGGTTCGAACCTGTTCTATTTGCACTAAGGAACATTCAACAAAATAGTGTCCGTCTCTTCCAGGATTAAAAGTTGTATTTAAAGAAACTAAGGAGGAAACATAACTGGCATTCCTGATGACTCAACGTCAACCATGGAAATCATGCCCTGTAGGTATGATGTAATATCCCTCATTATTTTATTCTGGCTAGTATATTCAACAACAGAATCTAAGAAACACATGTCAGGGACAATCACCCTTCAATGCCACTTGGAAATCCCAATCATATCGTACATCACCATGGTCAAATCAATCTTTTACTAGATCAGGATGGCCAAATTCACAATATCCTACCCAAGTATGGAATTATCCATTTACCAATTCATATCCCTCGCAATGGTCGAATACGCCTACGCATAATCTAATATGGCCTCAAACTTGGCAGCTCCCTGCAAGATTGGTAAATCCACCCATAGGGAAGATCCCTAAACCACAACCAACACTTGAGGTTGTATTTCAGTTTCCTCCTAATCCTTAAACTCTGGTGTGTCCTAAAATATCAGATCACGCAAATCCTAAACCCAATAATAGACCTGTCCAATACGTGAAACTCATTGAGAATCCAATCTATGAAATAAATACCTTAGGATGTAATGATATCCAAGTGAGATTGGGACACATTATTTTTCCTGAAGAAAATCAGAATGATCAAGAACAAGAAAAAATTAAAAAAGAGAAAATTATGATAAATCGTTCAAAAATGGTTATTTCATAAACTGAACCAATAAGAATCATAGTTGAGCAATAGGAATCTGAGAAAATCATAACTTCTTCCCCTCCATTCCCTGAAAGAATCACGATAACTAAACCAACCATCTACCCTAAGCTTGATATTGTAGGGGAGTTGAAAAAACTATGTATAAAGATTCCACTCCTGCACACTATACGAGATATCCCGATTTATGCCAAAAAAATCAAGGAATTATCTAGGAAAAATCCTCAGAGAAAACTAAAAGATCCACCCACAGTTCACATTGTAAGAACATTGTTTGACCTTATTTTAGGAAAATAAGTTCCTATTAAATATGAAGCGTTGGCATTATGATGCAAGTGTTTCCTTTGATGGAAACTCACATAGATGAAAATTCACAGTGTAATAGGTTAACAACAAAGGATTATAGATCAGACTCCAAAGATTAAAGAAGGAGAATGGTTTAAGAAGTATATGTTGGTTCACTTTGTCCAAGTAGCGTATACGCGCATGTTCACAGAAAAAAAAGAGAATATAGATATGCACACGCCTTCACAGAAGGAAAAGCATGTATGGGATGGAAAAGCAAGGTTTTGGTTGAAAGTATTGGTCCGAGGTTTTTGGTCTGATGTATTGGTGTGAGGCTTTTCATCCGAGGTATTGGTGTGAGGTTATGGTTCGAGGTTTTGGTTTGAGGTATTGACAAAGGATCTAAGCATATAAGAATATCAAAATGCTATGGTGGCAAGTAATGGAGATCTTATGAAGAGTTAGTTCAAAAGAAAATATGCATGTTACGGGTTTCTGGTGCTTTGCTTGATTTGAACTAATGATGAAACTAAGTGTTTGATGATGGATGAGATCTAATGATGGATCAAGATCATAAGACCTGAAATGAGTTATCATTATGTGGTATGACCATGGATAGGCTAGTTTGATTGCTTACGCATGTTTTATTTTGTAAATGTTATGATCTGGGTATGAATGAAGTCTGTAATAGTTGTGAATTTTTAAGTTAGTATTTGCAGATCTATACGCTATTCTACCTTGGTGAAGGTGTGTATACAAGTTGGTTGGGTTCTTAGAAGTAGTGTATACATTATGATATATCAGTTTTGAAGTTGTAGTTGGTTCGGGTTGTTGATGTAGAGTTCTCGGTTCTACTATGTGTTTTGGTGACTATATTCTGGTGACAATGTTTTGAATGTTCAAATTGATTGATTGTGATTTTCTTCAATGTTGATGGGTTTTGAGTGATTAGGTGTATTGTAGTGATGATTGAATTTCATCTTCAATGTTGTTGATTGGTCTAGTATGAAAATTTGATGAAACTAGGACTTCATTTGTGTCATTGTGGACCAGGAGTATCTAAACTGAAAATTTATGAAACGTGGTCCCTGGAGGAAGAGAGAATGTCATAGCCTTCTATAGGCTGACGCATACATACTAGTAAACATATCGGCCAATACCAGAGCCAGGGGGTTGGAGCTCCCTTCCAATAGTAGTTGGAGAACGAGTGAAGGTTGGAGCCTTCTGTAGGTCGGCGCCTACGTACTAGTAAACATATAGGCTATTACAAGAGCTAGGGGGTTGTAGCTCCCTTCCAATTAAAGCTAGATAATGAGAGAAGGTTGTAGCCTCCTACAGGTGGGTTCCTATGTACTGGTATGAGTCTATGCCGGTACAAGATTGTAAGTAGGGTTTTCTTATATTAAAAGAGGACAAAAATGACAACAACAGATGGTTTTGTCCTGCATTGGGTTTCCACCTTAAATCTTGGTGTTCATTTGTATTACTTACGTGTGATGGTTTATTTTGTTATTACTGCACATGGTTACTATTTAAATGGTTAATGAAGTATTGATGCACTGATTAAAAATCAACATATGAAGAATTAACTGAATCATAATTTCACTACATATATGTTGGTTGCCTTAAAGAGAGTTTCATGCACACACGAGTTCCCTTCATTGGAGTAGCATATATATATTTTAGTATGAAAATAAAAAGTTATTGATTTTATAAATACTTATTCAACCCCCTCTTAGTATTATTCCCAACATGAAGACTCGGGAAGTCCAGTTGTGACTATCTGAATACAAGGTTGCACTTTTCAAAACACATCGGTAGACCTAGGAGAAACTACTAACCTTCTCACCTAAAAAGCCTATAATGTCTTGGGTATTACAGCTTTAAAACCAACCTCAACTCTACTAGAATTATCTGATAGGTCAGTGATGAAGTTGGAAGGAACTTTGGAAGATATTATTGTCTCTATAGTCTCCTAGGAATATCTTGTAGACATCCTTGTCATCAACTCAGGAAGTAGACTAGATAGAAATATGTTAATACTAGAAGACCATGGTTAGTGATGGTGGATGCATATATAGGATGTCGAACTAGTAACATGATGATTATGCAAGGAAACATTGTCAAAAATATTATTTTGTATCCTCCTGCTCAACCTAGTCTGCATGCAAAAAATATTCAGTTACAGCCGCCTAGATACCAAGAAGAAAATATGCACTCTCCCCTTTCTCAAGATGATGCTTTAGGATATAAAAGTAAATTAGAGGATGTAATCAAAAAATTCATCAACAAAATAGATTTTATTGAAAACCCAACATGCCAAATGCTAAAATATATTCTTGGTAATGATCTACAAGGAGAACCCTTAGAGAATTTAAATGACAATAATAATCTCACAACTACAGTCCATAACAACATTCCAATTCAAATAGAACCAAGGAAAACCCTTAATATTAATGCTAATCTAGATGAACATCAACAACAGAAACTAATTCAGGTTATTTGTAAGTATAACTAGGATTTTGCCTCGGACTATTCATACATGAAAGGTCTTGACCCGCAGTTGTGCACCCATAATATCTATATCGAAAAAAGATGATTGTCCTATCAGGCAGCCCTAAAGGAGATTGAATCTGCACCTCAGGGATATTGTGAAACAAGAATTACAAAAATTGTTGAATGCAAACTTCATATACCCAATTTCAAATAGCAAGTGGGTTTCCCCATTACTAGTCATCCATAAGAAAAAAGAAAAATAGAGAATTTGTGTAGATTATAGGGAACTTAACAAATCCACCCAAAAAGAGCATTTTCTACTTATTTTCATACACCAAGTCCTTAATACTTTAGCTCGGAATAAATTATTTTATTTTCTAGATGGTTTCAGTGGTTACAATCAAATTCAAATTGCTTTGGAAGATGAAGATAAAACCACGTTTACCTTCCCCGGGGGAACATACGCATATAAGGTTTTACCCTCTGGACTATGCAATGCTCCAACGACATTCCAAAGAGTAATCTTGAGTATTTTCTCTGATCAAATCAATGAAGGACTCGAGTTGTATATGGATTATTCAACCATGTTCAGAGATAAGTTTGATCAAGCTATGAAAATTTTATAAAAGGTCCTTGAACAATGTATTGCTACAATATTATTTTTAAGAAATGAAAAATGCCATATGATGATGACTGAAGGTGTTGTTTTAGGGCACCATATCTCTTCTACAGGGAATCAGGAAGATCCAATTAAAATTGAGGTAATCCCGAAGTTACCGACACGCCATCCACAAAATGAGGTACAAAGGTTTCTCGGTTATGCAGGGTACTATTGCAGATTTATAGAACACTTTTCAAAGATCACCGCACCTCTATATAATTTAACAGGAAATGTCGAATTTGAATTATCTAACAATTGTGATGTTGCATTTGTAGATCTCAAGAAACTCATTTCGACAACACCAGTGTGAAGAGGACCAAACTGGGAGCTACTTAATTTTCACATCTCCACAAAAGCATTCGACATAACCATAGGAATTATTCTTGGACAAGAGGAATACAAGAAACCTTATGCTATCTATTATATCAGAAAAAACCTCACTCCCACTGAATTAAACTATACAGTAATAGAAAAATAATTTTTAACTATTATATATGCTATCAATAAATTCCAACATTATATAATAGGCTATCTAGTTTTTCTGTACATTGATGAGTCTGCTATTAGATATTTAGCTAATAAACCCATTACTAATGGTTGGGTGACTTGATGGTTATTTTTGTTGCACGAATTGATATCACCATTAAGGATTGACCATGAAATAAAAATTTTGTGGCATATTTTCTCTCTCGCTTACCTAAGGTAGACGATCGTAGCCGGTAGATGAACAATTTCCAGACGAGCACCTATTCAAAGTAACAATAAAAACACATCGTACGCTGATGTGGAAAATTACTTGGTGGTAGGGAAATTTCCAACCCATCTATCACCACGAGAAAAGAAATTGATCATACAACACAACGTACGCTTTTCCTATATCAGTCATTATCTTGTCCACACTGGTTCTGATTTTCAAATCCGAAGGTGTATTAGAGAGGATGAAGTTTATGAAATTTTAAGGGTTTTCCATGATGAACACTGCAGAGGACACTATGCAGACAACCAAACTAGACATAAAGTACCTCAAATGGCCTATTATTGGCCCACAATATTTAAGGATGAAAAAAGATATGTTCAAGCCTGTGATAGTTGTCAACGGGTGGGTCAACTTGGCCAAGATGGCGAAATTCCCTTGCGGAAGCAAGTGATGTTGGAACCATTTGAAATATGAGTGATGGATTTTGTCAGCCCCTTGAACCAACCATTAAATTAGAAAGTGTATATATTTGTTTGTATGGATTACATAACTAAATGGGTCAAAGAAGTAGCTTTGCCAAGAGCCACGGAGGAGGCAATGATTAATTTGTTGTTTGAACTATTTGTACGATACAGATTGCCAAGGGAAGTAATAACAGACGACGGGGGGCCACAATTTACAGGACATAAAATTTCGGCATAGAGTTACTTCTCCATATCGCCCCATGGGGAACAAGTGGAAACCACTAACAATGTCTCGGAGAAAATTATTACCAAAACTATATTTGTAAATCATCGGAATTAGGTAGCCAAGCTTCCAGAAGCCCTATGTGTTGGAAATAATATTGAGAGGGGGGGTGAATCAATATTAGTCAAGTCAATGATATTTTTCTTTTCATACTCAGATTTATATACGCTACTTGAATGAAGGTAAATCGTGTGTACATGGAACTGTGTTTAAGGAGACAAGTGTATATCTAGCAAACTAAGCATTCAGTTAATTCGTCATATGTTGGTCTTTAAACTTTGCATCAATACTTTATTAAACATTAAATAGTAACCATGTGCAATTAATAACAAAATGAACCATCACACATCAGAAACAAACGTGAACACCAAGATTTAAGGTGGAAATCCAATGTGGGTGAAAACCACCTGCTGTTGTCGTCTCTATCTTCTTTTAATAATAAGAAAATTTGTTTACAACATTGTACTAGTGTAGAATCATACCAGTATCTAGGCTTCTACCTGCAGAAGGTTACTTAATTCTCTCATTCTCCAACTTCTACTGGAAGGGAGTTACAACCCCCTAGCTCTTGTACTAGCTGATATGTTTACTAGTATGTAGGCACCGACCTATAGAAGGCTACAACCTTCTCTCTTCCTCCAGGGACCACTTTTCATAAATTTTTAGACTAGATGCTCCTAGTACACAACAATACACATGAAGGCCTTGTTTCATTTAATTTTCATACTGGACCAATTATCAACATTGAAACTCAAAATCAATCACCAATGTACTACAACCATCAAATACATCTACATTAACCATTCATTGAAACTCAATCATAAATCTCTAAATCACCCATAACTGAATCACTGAAAGCCCATCGTCACTGAAGCAAACCACAATCAATCAATTTGAACATTCAATATATTGTCATCAAACTACATCCACCAGAACCCAGACCAGAACCCAGAATTTTGAAACAATAGTCAAATCCACCTGTAACTTCAAATATCATATGACATCATGTATATGCTACTTAGATGTGTTGAACTAGCGTGTATATGTGATTTTATCAAAACCAACTAGCATATATGTTTATAAATATTAATTGATATTTTTCCAGCTATTCCAGACTTCAGTCATACCTATATCATAACATTTACAGAACAACACATGCGTCAATACTAAGATCTAGACTATACATGATCAAACCATATAATGATAACTAATTTGAAGCCTTAAGATCCCGATCCATCATTAGATCTTATCCCTCATCAACTGCTAAGGTTAATCCTTGGTTCAGATCAAACAAAGCATGAGAAGCTAATAACCTGCATGTTGGATCTCACACTTCATCAAATATTCAATACTTGCACACTTGGCCTAATGATCTTCTCCTCCTTATATAGTTTTAGGCATTTCTCAATACCATGGACCAAAACCACTTAGGGCCAATACTTTGGACCACTTACCTATGGTCAATACCTCGGACCAAATACCTTGCACCAATACCATGGATCAAAGTATCTTGGACCAAATACCTTGGACCTAAAGACTTAGTTTTCCAAGATATACGTGCTTTTCCTTCTGTGAAAGTGCACATGTACATATACGCTACTTTTTTTTAGTGAACCTGCGTGTATACGCAGCTTGGTCAAGATGAACTTGCATATACCTCTATTTCTTCATTCTTTGTAGTCTAATCTATAATTCTTTGTTGTTCACTTGCTGCACTGTGAACTGTCATCTGAGAGAGTTGCCATTGTACATTACTTCTGGATTGATTCCTTTGAACTGCCCTACATTTTGTCACAATTGTCATGCATTCTATCACATCTGATATCTCTTCTGTAGATTCATCTAGTTACGATATACAAGTTTACAAGTGGGTTGCCATCAAGTACAACACAAGCATAATAATGGCAAAACTATGGGATTATCGAATGACATGGTAGAACCCTACTAGTGACTTGCCATATCACTATGCCTTAAAAAAAAACCGATTCTTCTAATAGAATTCGAAATAAAATCTCTCAAGACTGCTAGGGAAATTGGAATAGATTTGATAAAATAAAAAACCCAATGCCTAGAACAACTTAATGAGTTAGCTGAAGCACATCTATTTGTTGTCGAATGAACTATTATTATACAATAGCAAATAGGTAAATGGGATGATCGAATGGTTAAAAATAAATTTTTCCAAAAAGTTGAATGGGCATTGCTATATGATTCTAGGTTTCATGATTTCACAGGGAAATTATAGACAAGGTGGCTCGGACCATATGATATCAAAGAAGTCCATATTAATGGTACCATAACTCCAAACACTATTGACATATCTGGTACCACTTTTTTAGTAAACAGTGATCGATTATGCCTCTACCACAAACTACTCACAAAGGTGTCTTTCTATCACGAGGTAAGTAATGATGCTACTTTCTAGATTATCACTAACTGGGGTGGCCACCTAGTAGCTCCATCTCTTTGAAAATCTAATTTTCTTTATCATCCTTTATAGATAATATATATATCTATATATATATATATATATATATATATATATATATATATATATATATATATATATATATATATTATATATATAGATATAGATATATATATGTAGTTATTTCTTTTAGAGTAGTCTAATTTTTTCTTTTTTCTTTTTTTTTCTCTCTCTCCTTTTTTTCTTTCCTTGTCCTTTCCATTATAAGAAAAAGGTTATAATATTCTTTATCGTGGCTATTGTTCCCTTTATCACAATTGATGTTCCTTTTATTGCAACTGCTATTCCCTTTATCACGACTTTTGTTCCCTTTATCGCAACTGTTGTTCACTTTATCGTGATTGTTGTTCCCTTTATTGTTGTTGTTGTTCCCTTCAACATGGTTGTTGTTCCTTTTGGCACAATTTGTTGGTCCTTTATCTGCCACTATTGTTCCCTTTTATTACTGATTCCTTTCGGAATAGTTGATGTTCCCTTTGCGCCAAGCTGTCTCTATTTTGCACACAATTGACAACAATATTTAAAAGTGAACTTAAAAAGCATTGATCTTTACTCTATCATGGTTTCAAGAATGATGTTTTATCTAACATCCTATGCATAACATTTTCCTATGGAAAATACTATCAATTTAAATGTTTGTTTTTTCGGAGTTTTCAGAAAGAATCATAAATTGTTCATCATCTATCACCACTGTAGTAGTTTCATGTTTTGTGTACATATTTAAATGGTGATTCTCTTTCAACAAAATAAAGGACTGATACATAATTTATTTTATATCTTCTTTCTACCTCTTGCCATCCTTAAACTCTTAATGAGATGATGAGCCACCCTTGATGGTAAACACATCAATTTTCCAAAACATGACACTTAAAGTTACACATTCTCAAAGGATAGGCGGTCTCATCATGAGCCGACCTACCATGATCATAGGACAATAACAAAAGTGATATTCCCACTATGGATACCAAATTAGGGTAATGGCCTTTGATGCTGATGTCAAAAGGCTAAGAGGTCACATCATGAGCCGACTTGTTCTCTTTGTTATGATCCAGTGAGTGGAATTGTTGTTATCTATTCACCACGCTAGAAAAATGACATTTTTGAGAAAAAACATTCAAAATAATAATATTATCTATCATTCGTAGGACACTGGCTCATCTAGAGGTTAAAAATGTAACCCTGTCGAGGCTATGGACGCCTACCGGTAGCAGTAGCTTTGCTTTTGGCATTGGAATATATATTAAATTTCCTTATCACAATTATGTCATTAAACCTCATTTTTCTTAATAAACAAATCACCATTATCAATATCTACACTTACCTTTTTTCAGAAAACAATTAAAGATGGCATATTAACTATGACACGAACAAATTCTAAACTTTCAAACTTTTGTAATATGCATTTTACTTATGAAGGGATGTGGCCCGATATATGCCTTTATGATCTTGAAAGGTTATTTATTATGTAAATATTTTTATGCATGGTATATTGCTATAGTTATGTTTCTTAAATGTTCCTAATGATTATTGTACATCAGCAATCCATGCGTTTATGATAGTTAATTACTGCTTCTATTTGGTTGCACCCGATTTGATCATTACCCTTTGTGATAATGACTCCTTCAGTGTTAACATTTAATTTCCATAACTTCTTTGTTCTTGATCGACCTTTCCTATTGGGAGGGGGTGATGCATAGCACGTGCATGACATGACTAAGAACACTTAACAAATATGGAAAGTTCTGTGACATAAAACAACACTGGATGACATTGCTCTCCCATATTTTTCATGGCATTAGAAGAATTCTGGATTGAAACAACTTTTCATATGGTTCCTTGGTAGAAATATCTTCCAAACCAACAACAATGGGGGGTAAATCCATCCGAAAGTAGCATGTTTCACTATAGGTGACTGAGCAAGCCCGAAGAGTCTTAGAGAGGGTGGGTTGGCTTGAATATTTCACCTGATTACAAGGATTTGATAGCATTGTGGATTTAGAGTTTTTACAGAATTTGCATGATGAAGTCTCAATAGTGAAAGGTAAGTGGATACCAGTCAATTAACTGATCCTGGCTAAAGTTATAGGTATCTCCAAGGAAAGAGAGAAATGGGTAGACAAGCATACTGCACTCCGTAAGTGTGATGGAATTTTTTACAGACCCTGGTGAAGAATTATTCTCCAAAGGAAAAGGATTCCACCCTACTTCATTTGGGGAACCATGGTAGGAGCTTGCATACTTAATCCATAGGTACATTACATGTTCTGACCACCATGATGTGGTAATACCATGCCATCTCAAACTATTGGCACCTTTAAAAGAGAAAATATTCTTAAACATGCCTTTCTTTATGAATTGCCTTTTACATGAAGCTACTAGTAGATTGGGTAGAGATAAGGACACAAGTGTTATAGTCAGTCACCATTGTTTAATCATATTGATATTCAATAGGGAATTAGAATTATCACAATTAAGTTGGGACAATTTTTTGGGATCTAATGACCCGTCATCTATGGAAGAAATGTGTGATGAGGAAAATACTCAGCATAATATGGAAAACATTCAGCGAGACATGAAAAATGCTCCCGCTAAACTTTTAAATATTCAACCAAGAGAGGAAAGTGATAGTCAAACCCCAGTTTTGTAGAATTTGACTAGGTCTAAGAAGATGGTAGCCTTTGTCCTAGTTTTGTTGCGAGCTAAGTATAGAAGGTCGGAAAGATTGGCCAGGCCAAAGAACCATATATGGTCTATTGAGCATGCATCATAGAATGAGTTGTCACAAGAATCTCCTATGGAGCAGCAATTTAATTCACCTCGAATTTGTGAAGAGGAAATAGCCCAAGTCTTGGAAAATATGGGAACCTTCTTTTCTTATGAAGGGAATGAATACTATTTTCAGAACCCATCTGAAACAACTGCTGATTTTGCAGCCTCTACCCTAATTCTAACAATACTGAGATATTTTCAACTTAACCAAGCATGCATAGCCATTAGATATGAAAGAAACTAACTTTTATGGAGAAGGGAACATTTGATTTACCCCTAATAATCATAATTCTAAAAATAACTCAATTGCTACATTTGATTGATGAAAATTCAGAAAAATTTGAAATACCTCGTGTTGATGAAAATGTCATTATTGCTCCCTATTTATCTACAACACTGATTTTAGGGCCTACTGAAGGATTACAAGTATGGAATAGGCAAATAATCAAGCTATTAATGCAATAAAATAAAAAACAGAGAAAAATGATGGAACAACTAAGAAAATGGCTTAAAACTCTAGAGGATGTTGCAGAAACAAAATACAAAATGTGACAATTGGAGTCCAAAGTCAGTGAACAACCATGAATCATGTAGAAAGGTTGAGTCAACACCCATGAATCATGTAGATGCTTAGTCTGGGGAACTCCCATGAATCATGCTGAAACTCAGATTGGAGGAATTTCCATTAACAATGCAGAAATTCCAGCTTAGGATATTCCCATTAATTTTGTGGGAATTCAAAAAGATATCAACCCTTCCGTGGTTTCATTGAAAGCAACAAGCTAGATAGACCTATTGATGAATATTAATAGGGCTACACAAAATAAATTATTAAGGATACCACTATCGAAGTATTATCTCTTGATCAAGGATACCACTATCCAAGTATTAAATAGGGAATTGGAAAATCATAAACAATTTTTGACACAATACCAAGAGCAAGTAATACGTCAAGAAAAACACCAAGAGTTTCTACAAAACTACAAAGAACTACCCATTATTGAAGATGAAACCCATGCTGAACTTAAAATGGAGAAAAAGAAAATAGAGAAATTATGAGGGCAACTCCAAAAAGCATTAGAACAAACCAAGGAAATATGCTCTATGTAATCTGCAGAATTTTCTTGTAGATCTCCAGCTAAAAGTTATTCCCTTTTTATACTTGAATGATATTTATTCCTAAAAGTATGGGCCATATGGTTTGGCCAACCTTTTGAGTTCACTATTGTTTTTTAATTTATTAAGTGTTTTCGAGAGCATAAGGATAATGTCAAATATTTCTTATGTGAACCTTACATGCATAAACTGTTTCTATAAGAATAGATGAATGACAACCCTAGTCCTTTTATTAGGGATGTGGAATTCCAAGCTTTCATATCATTTTCTAGGAATAAAATCAAAAGGTATAAGGCCTATAGCATATTCAAATAACAGAGAATTTTTTTGACATCTGGGTCAAAGGGGAACCTAACAGTCCACTGTGAACATTTATAAAACATAAAAGGTTAATGGAACGACCTGAGGTTGTCTCCAGTTTAGCCCTCATGCATAAAGATGTTGTTATAGAAGGTCCATAGTATCTTGAAGACATTAAATAAGAAGCCTTGTGGGCAGTACAACATCAATGGAAGGTATATCCTAATGAGATAAGGAACAAAGAACCTTTTAATTAGACAAATTTCCAAGTAGCAGCGAATTGGATGCAGCATTATTGTCGTATGGTTTTGTCTGAAGGACCCACCTTGATTAGGTGTTGGTACAGATGCCCTGTTAACTCGTATCCTCTAGATGGTTACCATCTTGAATATGAACTTTCTAAAAGAAGGGAAAATGAAGCTTTCAAGGTTCTCCCAAACAAGAATGGATTTCTAAAGTATGGTGAACATTCTTACCAATCTTATTCTTTGACCTTGCAACATGTTGATCATATTTTTGCGTGATGACATGTAATAAGGCAAGCTATGAGGAATGTTGGGCCATGAAAACGGTATAATTATTCTCCCTATTTCCTTAAATGAATGTTATGTTTTTAAGCAGTTTGCCTTTAATTTGTAATGATTTAATTGAGAAAGGATAATTAAAGCGAGTTGAAGATAATATATTTAGTTTGAGTCTTTCACATATCGAAAATGTTCTAATTTGAGTGACTTGTTATGTAGATCAGTCTAATCGAATGATTGTTGTTCGCTCGAGATATTGGAGCAATATTTTGGATCAATCGGTGCCTTATTTGTGGAAAATTCTAGCTAGACCCCTAAGCGTGATCGAAGAACGAAGTTAAAGGAAACTGATCATTACTATTCAAGGATCTTATGGTTAAAAGAGTAATCCTGAGAATCTGTCAATTCTCAAGATAGCTCCATGTTCAATTTTTTATGTAATACATAAGACATCAAGTGAAAAGACAGAGAATTTTTTTTTATTATTACTTTTTCAATTTATATTGCATACAACAATCTGAATTTGAACTTTCTCAAGGTCATTGTGTAAGACTCTTTAAAGTTAATTATTTTGTGCAAGATATTACCTTATTCCTTAGTATTGAATCTATCTAAGACAGTACTCTTGGAGACTGTGGGCCCAGCCAGCAGAGGTTCTACTATCTATTATGTATCACTATTAGTTAGTTACTTTTCCACATTCACATTAGTTATGTTTCTATTCATTTGCCTTTTCTTTTGTGGTAGATAATTGATTGGATTCTATATCTTGTAATTCTATTATGAATTTCCTAAAATTACTGATTGGGTTGTGTTACATGAATGAAAGGTTTGAGTTTGCAAATTTTGTAAGTTATCTTTAAGGAGTAAGGCTTTTAAGAATTCATGGTATTTACTATTCTTCGTTATGCATAGGATTTGTTGAAGGATAGATATAATGGTCGATGAATTAAAATATTCTTCTTTCATAAGATTGTAATTCTAAGAGTAATTATTTGTTGTCATCTTTTGTCTCTGAAACGATTGAGTTAGGATAATGTTTAATGTAACTTTTCTGTAGCAACCATTTTACACTCTTTCATAATCTAAGAATCTATTCTTTGATATATTGTGTCGATAGACTTGAAATAAGATACGAATCCCATATTGTTAATATTAATGAAGGTAGGATTAAGTTGTTTTTAAAGAGTCATCTTAGTGCCCAACATTATCTAGATGGCACCTATCTCGAAAGTACATCATCCATACATTATGGAATAAAATGAGTCATGGGTAAAGAAAGTGTGTAATTGTTCTCCTTTTGCAATAAAAGATTTTTGAAGCTACCATATTAGATCTTAATGTCATTTTCCATCTGATTCCATTGTGTTTTACAAAAGATATAATTGGTTATTTTTAATTGGATGTGGATTTCAATTGATGTAGTTTAGTAAAGGTTTGGTGCTACACCACTCATCTACCTTTAACAATAATGAAATGGCATTTTGAAAGAATTCGTCCTATTGAACGTGCATGTTTTTTCTTTTTATTGTTTTAATACCACAAAATATATGATAGAAAAAAGTAATATCTTTCAAAAAAATATGGTGTTTGAATTGATAGATATGCCCTTACATTTAGTAATAATGGATCCCTTAATTGTGAAAGAAAAATTCTCTGTATGGTTAAACATCTCTATGTTGTGACTTCCAAATGAACATATCCTATGGCGCCAATCCTCCTAATTTTTTTCTATTGCAGAATCATGTGCCTTATATTTATTTGTATGGAAATCTGGTACATTTTTTTACCATAATGTGAAGTTTATTAAGTGTCTTGAATTTGTTTTTGGCAGGGATGCTATGTGTGCATTGTTTTAGGTTACTATGAAGAAGGGGACATGTAAGTTTCTTTTTGCAGTAAAATGAGGTTGTCTCTTATACTGATTACGTTATCTTTTGTTTAAATGTCTTACTAAATTTCTATGATTAATGTAGGGCCGAAGCAATAAAAAGGGCTAATGGAGTGTATTTCCTGAAACAGTCAGTGCTAAATGTTTTTTTCCTAACTTGTTAGAGCATCTTTGTAAATTCTTAGGTTATTTAACTTGTTGTGAAATATTCTACTCAAAATGCATGTTATTTATATTTCTAATGTCTATGATCATTTAAAAGTTTACTCAATACATTTTTTAGAAGCTTTGCAAATGGTTTGTACAAGTTTTGATGCCCATGGACTACTTGCATTTGAACCATATCCTTCATTGAGATATGAAGGTTTATTTTTTGCACAACATTTCATCCAAGTATTTTCTATTGTTTCCTAAGAATAACATTACTAGTTTAATCATGTAGCTTCAGAACTATTAACATGAATCAAATATGATGATATTTTCAGTGCTCAAATATTTTCTTGACAAGGGAACATGATATTCATCTTTGTAAGTTTCGAACATTTTCCTCTTGTCACAAATTTCTATTTGTTTAATAAACACTAACACTCGAAATAAATCTATGAATTTTATTCTTTGAAAGAAGTATATCAATAGTTTAATTTTGTATAAGGAATTTGCAAGGAGACATTGGATTAATGAAGAGGGTGAATGAGGACAACCTTACTTCTTCTGTGATTTTTTTTTAAGTTCATACTATTATCTATTATCGTGGTTTAAGTGTACGTTATGTTTAATTTAGACTTACAAAGGCCATATTAGATATATAGTTTGGTTGAAAAGTGTAGAGCATTGTTTTTCCTTTAAGTGTTTTTTGTGAAATTTTAGTGCATGGTATGTGTTAGAGTTTTTCTATAACATTGATTTACACACTTTTTCAATTATTTTTAGAATTTTAGTTTAAAGTGTTCTAAATAACATCCTTGCATGGCCATAATCTAGGATGAGCCTTATATTTTATGGATTGTGTCAAGATGTTATGATATAATCAAAAGGATAGTATTTATGGTTGTGAAACTTAAACACATTGATAAGAAAAATATCAAGTTTATGTTTGTGATTTTGTGAAATTATGTTTTGTTTTAGTATGGGTATGTAACATTCTTTGAATTCTTTGATCAACTAGGGTTATTTCTAAATTGTTGGTTTTTAAGGCATTATGTTAAAGTAATTTAGAATAGCATTACGATGAAAGTAAATCATCTAGTAGACTATTGAACTTTTGATATAACATAATAGGGTGTCTAATATCATCTGATGATAGTCTGTCCATGTTTGAAAATAGTGGCTGGGAGTTGGAATCCATCGATTTTTGGTAGATGAGAGCTTGAAGGCGAGTTCTCATAATTTCTTTGAATTGGAATTAGTTTCAATATCATTCTCTAAAGGATAGCTCTCTTCGTCATCTTTGTTCATTATTCCTCATATAATTTCATTAATTGAAGCATAGCCTATTTGGGTTTTAGTTCTTGACCTTATTTATTCATTCAATGGTAGTGGCATGGAGGCTCTCTATAAAACTCATTTTATATAGATCCGTCTTTTAATGCTTAGTTTTATTCGGGTCTGCTTAATAGAAACTACCCCTAATTTGGGCTAACTTTAGAATCACATTGACTGCAGCTCAAACTACACTCCAATGGTAGAAGCTTGTTCTTTATCATTGTATCTGAAACAAAGACACCCAAAAGAAGGCATGACCTAAACCAATCTCCATAGTTGATTGAGTTTTAGCACCCCTTTCTCAGTCTGGTCAAGTATTCATAAACAATGTGACTAAGCTTGGATATCCAGATAGTAAGTAGATTGGCTTTCTTTACTTTATTCTATAATCATTGAATACTAAAAATTACTATCATTTGAATTCACTCAACATTTATGTCATACAAAAGGACTTGAATTTCTTATATTTTTGTTTTGCTTACTCTGGTTTTTCTTATTGTAGAGGTCACACCCAGTTCGTGGGGACCCACATATACAATGTCATCAATCTTAGCCAAATTAAGCTGAATATATGCTTATATGATTTCCTTATGTGAACATATGCCCTGCACTCAACATAGGGACTTGATGCCATGAAACCCTCCTTGTTTTTGTATGCAGTGAATCTTATGAGACTCCTGGTTTAAATTATAGTCATACTAAGAAAAACTAATCACAACAAATATTATACAACAAAGATTATTTGTGGTTTATCTTGCAAGTTGCAAATAAATTGATTCATAGAGTTCTGCTTGACCTTCTTATTATTGCTCTTAATTTATAGTGGGTCCATCTATGAGCCATCACATGTCAATATTTTATGTTCTCCTCCTTTTATTTTCTTAAAAAATATGTATATATAGGATTTTTATTCAAGTATTATTTAATAACTTCAAATGGAAAATATTGTTATTTTTGGTTTATCCAATAAACTATATTGCTTTCGTAATGTTTTGTGAATTTCTAGAACTGCGATCATGAATTTGTTAGAGAAGGAGATGGTCTCTCAAAAGGTACATGTAACACTAACAACATAATGAGGTTATCATGGGCATTGGTACATTCACAATGTCCTGCAGATGCTAAAAGAGGGATAATAATGTTGGAAGGTAGGTGATTATTGTTAGCTTAAGGTTCTCTAGGATGCAAAGCTGCAAATTGTTGTTGCACATTTCACTTAATGTTTTGCATCAATCTACTTTTCTTGAAGTCAAATTGCTGGAAGCATTCTTATGTCTGTGGTCTAGATCTACACAAAGCATTTTTATTCTCTTAGTACCTATGGAAGTTTGCAGTTCCCTTATTTTTATTTTCATTTTCTTTATGAAACCATACATCATATATTATCTTATTGCGTACCAAGATACATTAAGTGATACACAAGAGTAGAAATAAATAATCCAAGCAGTGGCTAAATAGGAATCCCCTCCTCATATATGTCGAGAGTGGTGGTATGTCAACCTTCTGCCCAATATCTAGAGAGGTTCTATCTTTGGTAAAAAATCTTATCTTACTAGAGAACAAAATTTCTAGTGCGAAGGGCTAACCAAAATGATGCAACCATTCCGACAAGTACAGTGTCCCTTGGCAAGTTTCAAAAGAAAAAAGTTGACACTTTGAGACTTGGTTTACTGTAAAACCATTTCCAATCCTTCGAAATTCATGCTTGATCATTCAGATAAATCTTGAAGAGAATAGGTTGAGGTAGAATCTTGCATCACTGAAAAAATTCTTCTTTCATTGCAACAACAATTGTTACGATTTATTCATCACTCTCTTAATAAACCAAAGGCCATCTTGCCCCACAAATACTAACATTCATTCTTGTAAAGGGAAATGTCTAGATGAACATCCCTACCATATATGAGGCATTTATTGTCCTATTGAATTTCCAATGTGACTTGGATGCTTTACTCATGCCTTCCAAATCCTTTTGAGAATAAATAAATGTATGAGCTTGAAATCTCCAGCTCCTCCTACTTCATCGTTGGTCTTAAAAGGGCATCTCATACTGCACACATGATTAACATTTCTAATATGGCATGAAATAAGAATATTCCAAGGGGCTTCCCCTCCAATGGTTCTTATATTTGTTCAACTATATGGACTATTAGGTATCTCAAATATCAACTATATCAAGTAATAACAACTGACTGACTTGTATGGTTATCATTGCATTTTTAGAACTTAAAATATTCACCATCTACTTGACTATTATTTTTCATTTTCTCCACGTATTGCAGCTTCATTAGGCATAACTCTGGTATTACAATTTCCAAAATTGTTGGCATGGTTCCCCATAAGATGGAATTAGGTGGGAAAGATCCCTATATCATAGTATGAATCTGATCTGGATTTGGCAGAAGCCAATGCTGTAAAAGGAGGCTTTTCTTATAGGTATATCAATGTTTTCAATGATCTACTTAGTGACAAGGAATCCTTCTTTTTCTTATTATGATAACATGAAATTCTAATGGTTCATAGTGGAAAAAGGTGTATTGACATCAAAGTAGTCCTTGTGATGGAATCAATCATATATAGTATTGTAGAGAAGGTTAATTCCAAAATTTCTTGGATGACTCTTGGTTCATTAGAAGGAAATTGTGAGATCATTCTGGTTGTGATAGTATCCTCTGCAAATTTCACTGAGGCTTGTGTTATGCATTCTAATAAAAAATGTGGAAAATTATGTTAGGTTCGATCCCTTGTAGCCATAATCAAAACAAACCCATAGATTTGTAGAAACAATACCTTATGTTGGTTAACATTCCCGAAATCATTTTCATATTTCGTAAAAATGAGTATTTCATGATGACTATGTTGTTTGGCATAGAAAATTGTTTTAACAATAGTATTCAGGTTAATTAAAGATACTAAATGTCTTGATAGTAGACGAGTACAATAGAGAGGGTAAACCTTAAAAGATGCCTGAAGCAAGATCAAATTCTTAGGAGGAACCTTTTTGGTCCATTACTACCTATCATTAGGATCACCTCTGTTAAGAAAGGCAGCCATGAATGTAATGTTACTAATTTTCGGGATCATAGTAAGTGATGCCATGGAAATTGGAACATTTTAAATTAACTCTACACTCGCCTACAAGCGAGATCACTTTCTATTTTAGGCGTGTTTTCAACTTTTAACATGTGATACAGATCAAATTGCATCAACTAATCATTATTGTACTAATTAGGATAGGAAATAATGGAAAAATATAATTGAATTTGATATTTCACTTGAAGGGTTTGAGAGATAGTATTGATTCTCAAGGATTCAACATGACATTTTGATGATGAAAAGAGCTAAGAGTATCATCACTAACTTTCCTTCTTCATTTATTGACCTCAATGATTAGATTTGTTGTGTAAGGAGTCTTCAGATTTATTATGTAAGGTGTCAAATTTCAAAGCCAAATTTGGTGATTTTTCAACGAGTATTAATAGTGTTTTGCCTTCTAGCGACTATAGATGTGGACAATCACTAGTTTTTTGGCCCAATACTAAAGGAATACAAAAATTTGCTTAGATAGGTAAATTTGTGATGAAGGAAGACTAGTTGATCACAACCTGTGATGATAGAATGGAGGACAAGGATATTACATGCTATAGGCCTAGATGACTCGTAACAAAGAACCCCAATATCTATAACTGATCTCAAATTCAGCAACATATGCTGAGGATGAAACCCATAGAGTTTTGTTGCACCTAAGTCTAGAGTTCCTAATAGTGAAAAATCTATTTAGGAGAAGCATTATACCCTTGAACTATTTGGAATTTGATTTCTCAAAGAGTGCATCATGCTAAGGGTGAAGAGATCTATACTCAATGAAGTATCTTTTTAAATTCAAGTGTGTTCTCGGAGCTCTTTTTACAAATTAATATATGCATTTGTCAAGGAGATATTCTGTTAAAGGCCATGTTTTTTTGACATCCATTTTGGAATTTTTCAAATTAGATATATTTGACTACAGATAACTTAAAGTAATTGGCATGCTACTTGGAGGGATTGTTGCAATAACTCTTCTTCTTTCTCTTTTTTGCTTTGTTCTTCAACATCTTAGTGCGTCAGTTGGTGACAAGCACCCTAGATGGTGTCTCCTACAACTTTATGGTGGTAACTCACACACCATTTGGAGAAAAGTTTCAACTACTTCTGGCAAGAGTGGCACTAGGAGCTATGTGTCATCTGTACCTTCTAGTTTTTGTAGACATTTTACCTTTGCGGAGATACAAGAGGCTACCAAAAACTTTGATGAGTCATGAATTCTTAGTGTTGGTGGTTTTGGGAAAGTTTACGAAGGAGATATTGATGGTGGTGGTGTGAAGGTTTCAGTTAAGAGAGGAAACCCACTAGCAGAACAAGGTATCCATGAATTCCAAGTAGAAATAGAGATGCTTTCTATGATCACACATCACCATTTGGTGTCCCTTATTGGTTACTGTGAACAAAATTGTGAGATCATTTTAGTTTATGATTATAGAACACAAATTATGATGTTATTGAGCCCATTTTTGTTATGTGACGGGAATTTAATTTATCATACTATGTATGACTGACACTCAAAAGAGTACATGTGTCCCTTGTTCAGCGTGTCAATTGATATGGAAAATTTTGTATTAGACCTACGTTCTTCTGTTGGGAATGTACCCAGGTTATATAGCACTAGAGGGCAGATAACTCTGAGCACGTTTTGTTTGACATAGAAAATGGCGTCATTAGATGACGAGAGGAAGAAGTGAGGGTTCCTCTCAACAAGAGGCCGGAATGGAGTGATGTTGAGCCAATCCCTTAGTATGATGTCCCCAATCTAGTGTTTTTAATTTCTGACATCGAATAATTCAAAGAAATGATGGACTATTTTAGAGTTATTATCGTTGCGGATGAGGGGAATCCTCGAACTTTGGAACTCACTACTGAAGTCATTCACTTGAATGCAGGAAACTACAAAGTTAGATTTTAGTGTTCCCTTCTTACTTTTTGTTTTAAACAGGGATAATCTTAATGGATCCAGACCGCATTGGCTTTAGATAGTTGGGTTGATTTTGTATCACAACACATATGGAATTTATCTAGATCTATTCAGATAATTGGGATATTTTTTTACAACTATAGACACTAAATTATCTCTATTTATTTGGGTAATTGAACTTTGTTGCAAGCATGCTATTTTCCAGTATAGGAATATTACAATGCAATATAGCTTGTTTACTACCCTTGAAAGAATCCCTTGGTTTGTAGCCATAGATGGGGAGTGTTCTCTACGAGATATGTAAAGGGATTGCACCTAGTCCCAGATCCAAAAAGACTTGCACACACAGGCATGATGAATTTCTTGGATGGGTGAGATGTCCCATGGGAGGAAAAGGGATCTGAAATTTCGTACCTCAATTAGGGTCTGAAAAAAATCCCCCTTTATCATCATACCAAGACCGTCGTGACCGCTATAGTTACTTTTGACTGAGTTTTAACTTCCATTAGGATTTATCTATTGGCGGATCTCTGAAGCCATGATGAGAATGTGGGTGTCTGATAAGCATGAAATTAGAAATGAATGCTGACTTTGTCTACCTAAACAAAAGTATTTATCCTCCTCCATACTGGCCAAATGCTTGAGAAATGCAGTATGGCTACATGGATAGCTTTTGTAGATCAATGACATCAACAATAAAATTGTAGAATCTTATTGGATTTCGTTCAAAATTAATATTACAAGACCCATAGAACCTTATTTGATGTCATTCAATATCTTAATATTACAAGGCACATCTTCAGAAAATATTTTATCATATTCCATTTGCTATTCTTGTGAAACACCATGGGCTTTTGAAGGGTGTCATTGTTCTTAGTTACTTCAAGGTTTGCTAGTTAGTGTATGTTCACTCAACTATGATTGTCCTTGGGAAAATAACTTTATTAGACTCCAAAAAAATTAATTGGACATCTACTTTTAATACAATTTTGGAATTTTCTTAATTTCTACTACTGTCTATATTTCAATACCCTTTATTGGTGGAATTCTCATTTTTTTGTCTGGTATGAATCTCATACTTGATAATGAAGTTTTTTACATAAGCTCAATATTTTTCAAATAGCTAATCGCTACCACTAAACAACTAATAGTGCGTTGTGGCTGGAAATTCCATTGGTGGGAAGGGTTAAACTTGATAATGAAGTTTTTTGCATAAGCCCAATATTTTTCAAATAGCTAATCGCTACCACTAAACAACTAATAGTGCGTTGTGGCTAGAAATACCATTGGTGGGAAGGCTTATTTATGATCCATCTTGTGCCCAATCATTCTCCATAACAAGTGCTCTCCACAACCATAATGATCGTTTTATGAAGACAATTCCAGTGGGCTTGACATGATAATGCCTTTCAACACCATTATTTATAATCTGCTTCAGCTATAAGGTCTGGTAGACTGTAATGAAAGAGATTAATTTAACAAGGGAATCATTTTTCTATATTATAGCTCAAAGAAGAGTGAATTTTCAAGAAATGAAGAAACTACTTTATAGAGGCTAACAAAAAATTCTCTAGTATGGATATGAGTCTAGAATATTCTATTTTTTTTATATCACTTGGTACATTCCACTGATAGGAGCAAATTTTGTAAGGATGGAAAATTAGAATCCTAACATTTTGAAGAGTTAAATATAGATTAAGATTTCAAGATTTCTCAAACTACAGAGTGGACATGGTTGATAGCATTGAAAAAAAAACTAAATATGTTGATTTTCCATGTCACACTTAGCTAGCTATTATTGATATGAGTCTAGAGTATTCTATTTTTTTATATCACTTGGGACATTGCACTAATAGGAGAAAATTTTGTAAGGATGGAAAATTAGAATCCTAGCATTTTGAAGAGTTAAATATAGATTAATATTTCAAGATTTATCAAACTACAAAGTAGACATGGTTGATAGCATTGAAAAACAACTAAATATGTTGATTTTCCCATGTCAAACTTACCTAGCTATTATGCCACAATATTCTAATATGAAGACAGGCCAATTACAAGAATTTTTGATAACCTGCATAGTTAAAAATGGAAATACTTTGTAGCTTAGGTGTTTTAAATTACGAAATCTATTTTATAATAAGTTCATGCTATAAAGTTAAGTTGTCTGTAGAAAATCCATGAAATTCTGCATTTTCTCTAATGAACAATTTGAAAACTAGTTTCCTTACATTAAGATTTCTCTACTTGTTTGCAATGAAAAAGGAAAGGAAATAAACAGTGACACAATGAAAAAAACACAATATTTTATGGGGAATCCATTTGGGAAAACCCTCTTCTTGCTTGAGAATTTCATTGACATAATTTTTAGCAATAGATTTCTTACAATACAAACTTATTTTAATTGAAAAACAATCTTGTTCTCCCTTCTTGTCCTAAGATGAAACACCTCGCAAGAACCCTGATCCTACTTCCCGATTTCCTTGCACAAACCCCAAATAAGTTCTGCTTTATCAATTGTGCATAGGTTCCTCCATAGTAGGAATCTTATTTGATGTCATTCAATATATTACTATTACAAGGCACACCATCAGAAAATATTTTAGGATATTGCATTTTCCATTCCTGTAAAACAACATGGGCTTGTGAAGAGTGTCTCTTTTATTAGTTACTTCAACTTTTTCTAGTAAGCATATGTCCACCTGACTATGATTTTCCTTTGGAAAATAAATTTATTAGACTTCAAACTAATTAAATTGCACAACTATGTTAATATAATTTTGAAATTTTTTTATTTTCTACTACGTGTCTCTATTTAAATACGCTTTATTGGTGGAATTCTCATTTTGCTATATGGTATGAATCTAATATTTGATAATGAAGCTCTTTGTAGAGGCCCAATATTTTTCAAATAGTTAATGCTGCCATGAAATAGATAATAGTTTCTTGTGGATGGAAACATCATTAGTGGGAAGGGTTGTTGATGATCCATCTTGAGCCCAATAATTCTAGAATCCATAGAACAAACTTTCACCAAAAACATAACGATAGTGCTAGAAAGATAATTTCAGTGGGCTTGAGAAAATAATGGCTTTCAACAACATTATTTACAATCTACTTGAAGTTATAAGTTATGATAGACTGAAATGAAAGAGATTAATTTCAAAAGGACACCATTTTTATGTATTATAGTTGAAAGAAGAGTGATGTTGCAAGAAGTAAATAAAATCCTTTGTACAGGATAACATGAGTTTCTCTGGTATGGATATGAGTCTAGAGTATTCTATTTCTTTATATCATTTTCTACATTGCACTGATAGGAGAAAGTTTTGTAAGGTTGGAAAATTAGAATCTTAGCATTGCGATGAGTTAAATATAGTTTAAGACTTCAAGATTTCTCACACTACGGTGTCGACATGGTTGATAGCTTTGAGAAAAAGCTAAATATGTTGTTTTACCCATGTCAGACTTAGCCAGCTATTATGCCGCAATATTTCAATATGCACACTATGACCAAGTAGAGGCATTTGTGATAATATGGATAGTAAAAAATGGCCATACATTGTACCTTAGGTGTTTTAAATTAGGAAGCTTATTTTATAATAAATTCATGCTATAAAGTTAAGTTGTGTATAGATAATCCATGAAATTCTGCAATTTCTCTAATGAACATTCAGAAAACTAGTTTCTTTTCATTAAGACATAGAATTTATCTACTTGTTTGCAGTGGAACAGGAACATATATAAATGGTCATACAATGGAAAAAACAAAATATTTTCTATGGAACCCAATTTGGAAAAACCCTCTACTTGCTTGATAATATTATTGACATAATTTTCAGCAGTAGATCGTATACAATGCAAACTTGTTTCAATAGAAAAAAAATATTGTTCTCCCTAGTTTTCCTAAGCCAAAACACCTTGTAAGAACCCTCAACATGCTTCCCTTAGTATGAATCTTATTTGATGTCATTTAATATCTTACAATTACAAGGCACACCTTCAGAAAATATTTTATCATATTGCATTTTCCTTTCTTGTTAAACACCATGCGATTGTGAAGGGTGTTTCTCCTCTTAGTTACTTCAAGGTTTCCAAGTCAGTGTATGTTCACTCGACTATTATTTCCCTTGGGAAAATAGCTTTATTAGACTCCAAACTAATTAAATTGCATAACTCCATTAATATAATTTTGGAATTATTTTAATTTCTACTACGTGTCTTTGTTTAAATACCCTTTATTGGTGGAATTCTCATTTTGTTGTCTGGTACGAATTTGATACATTATAATGAAGCTCTTTGTATAGGCTGAATATTTCTCAAAAAGCCAACACCTATTACAAAACAGCTAACAATACCTTATGGGTGGCAATACCATTAGTGGGAAGGGATGTTCATGATCCATCTTGTGCCCAATCATTCTAGGATCCTTAGAAAAAAATTTCACCACAGCCATATTGATATTTTTAAGAAGAAAATTTCGGTGGGCTTGGCAAGATAATGCCTTTTAACGTCATTCTTTATAATCAACTTCAAGCTCTAAGCTCTGATAGAGTGAAATGAAAGAGATTAATTTCACAAGGCAATCAGTTTTCTTTATTATAGTTGAAAGAAGAATGAAGTTGCAAGAAATGAAGAAAATCCTTTATACAGGCTAATGTTAATCTCTCTAGTAAGGATATGAGTCTCGAGTATTCTGTTTTTTTATATTATTTTGTACATTGTGCTGATAGGAGCAATTTTTGCAACACTGGAAGATTCGAATCCTAACATTAAGAAGAGTTAAATATAGATCAATATTTCAAGATTTCTCACACTACAAAGCCAACGTGGTTGATAACATTGAAAAACAAATGAATATGTTGCTTTTCTAATGTTAGACTTAGCCAACTGTTATGCTGCAATATTTCAATATGAAGACTGACACCAAGCAGAGGTATTTGTGATAAACGGGATAGTTAAAAATGGCCATACTTTGCAACCTAGTTGTTTTAAATTAGGAACATTTTTTTATAACAAATTCATGCGATAAAGTTAAGTTGTACGTAAAAAATCCATGAAATTCTGCAATTTGTCTAATGAACAATCTAAAAACTAGTTTCTTTTCATTAAGAAAAAATTTCCCTACTTTTCAGCGGAACATGAAAAAATATAAGCCATCACACAATGATAAAAGCACAATATTTTCTAGGGAACCCAATTGGGAAAACCCTCTGCCTACTTGAGCATTTTATTGATACAATTTTCAGCAAGAGATCTCTTACAAGACAAACTTGTTTCAATAGAAAAACAATCATGTTCTCCTTACTTGTCCTAAGCTAAAACACCGTGCAAGAACCCTTATCATGTTTCCATATTTCCTTGTGCATACCCTAAGGAAGTTCCCCTCTATAAACTGTGCATAGGTTCATCCTTAGCACACCCTTCCCACATGTAAGCTTCTCCACACAAACTCGTGCTCTCTTTTTCTTTGTCTCACCAACTCATGGTCACAAAAAAAATGATCAATTATGTGCCTATTTTCCCCTTATAAGGTTTTTGAGCCATCTAAAATTGGAATGTTTATTTTTGGAACTGTGACATGTGATTAACTAGTTAAATGAGTCTAACTAACTTATGCAACTTGTCGTAGCCATAAATAACCATTGAGATTAGTCTCTTGTGATTTTCCAAAGCTATCTCATAATAGGAGAGAAATAACTGAACCTCCAACTATTCACACGAGTAGAAACTACATCATGAACTCGTCTTGAATTTTAGGAACTCATCCTAACTTTTAGGAACTTGTGCATGCTAAAGAAAATGTGGTTATGGTGTCATTGACTAAGGCACAAGTCAAATAAGGATCTTTATTGCTACTATTTTCAACACTCCATCTTAGCATGGGAGGTGTTTCTGAAGAGCTTCGCCCACTTGGATCTGTGTCCAATACGACCATATTCTCTATTATTGCAGATGATCCCTCTGAACTAGAAGAATTCCCTTCTTTCTTTTGTTGATCCTGATATAAAGACTTGTTCTTTATGTTTGAAAATTGGAAAGGCAGAAATATTTTCTTATGTTGATAATTACTTGTGATATTTTTATGTTCTTATTTACTTGTGATATTGTTATGTTATGGTCTTTAATTACAATACCACTTTTTATGACAGCCTACAACCTTTGAACATTCAACCATATCTTTGTCAACCCTATCCATACATGACAACATAACATTTCCATCATCTGAAATGTATCAATCCTAAATCATAAGAAGTGACTCGTGACATTTTATTTATTTTTCTTATCATGTTCAGGCCATTGTTACCTTAACTCATAAACATACTTGTATCGATAGTTACAAGACTCAGCCATGCTATCTTGGCTAGTTTGACTGAGCTAGGATCTAAATATGAGCAGATCAGATGGAGTCAAATATTAACTTGGACATAATTCATTGTCTAACTCAGACTTGAGCATAATTTTCTCAAGATTTGAATTCGGGTTGGGCAAAAATCAGGTAAAACTTGACATTTACAAAAAAAAAAAATTGTCCAACTTATTTTCTTTTGACCAAATTTCCTGAATTAACTCTTAAGTCTTGCGTGATTTTAAGTCAAACCTTGTTTCTTTGTCCATGTTTATTTGGACCTAAATATTTATAGAAACAATTTTATTAATTTTATTTCATAGAGACATATAATTGAGCTTAGGATCAGTTGATGGTTCCATCACTGTGTCTATCAATTAGAACCAAGATACAATATATTCAAGTATTTGAAATATGATTTCCTTTAGAGATAAAACTTTGTATCAATACTTGCAGGGGTATTGAACTTGAGGGTTTCCTATGAAGGCAAATGAATAAAGAGGATCATTTATAGGGAAGTAAACTACACTTTTTTGATACTTCGACACATTTTGAGGGCATGCCAATAGAAATGTCAATGTTGTTGGATACAATGATGTTGGTTAGTCTTAAAAAATTTATCTTTGTCAAATATTTCGTTTTCATGAAGTAATATTTCCAACCAATAGGATAAAGATTCGTCATGCCCTAACATAGTGGCGTTAATTCTTACATGTATTTTTCATTTATTAGTATTCCACCACTAATAAATTCATTAAGTAGTTGTCCGTTTAGTAGTATATTACAACAGTGACTTGTTAAAGGAAAAATATTTTGTTTTGTTTGAAAGTCATAAACTAGATAGAAATTTAGTTTTGAATTAGAAAAGTGGAATAGATTATGAAAAATATGTTTTCTAACAAAATATAGCCCTATTGTGTGATAATTAAAAAAACATCCATGACAATAAGCAATCATTTTCGACACGATGATTTGCAGAACTCTCCAGCCTAAAAACAGGTTAACATATTCAATTTTTTCTGCATCAGAGAAAATGAATGAGTAACGTTAAGTTTGGTTTGAATATTTATAGAATCATTTTAGAGATTCTAAATTCAAATTGCATGTGCTAATTTTTCTCAATTAATTCTAGGGAAAACAAGGGGCATACATAATTTGTTGGCTTTTATGAATTTGATTCATTTTCCCCTGGAATAGGATGCTAACAATTAAATATTATATTGAAGCTATATTTTGGGTTAGTATCAGAATCTATAAAGTCATGTCTTATTCCTTTTGAGTTTCTTGTTGTGATCTTATGTCAACAATACTTTGTCCCACCCATTAGATTTGTATTGACAAGTTTTATTGTTGAACTGTCACTACTTCTTAAATATAACTATAGGAAATGATACAACTAGAAAATTGGAGCATGAGAAATTCTTAGTAGACATTGCTAGCTATGTTCTGTTTGATTGTGTTGGATAAAATAAAAAATTGTAATGTACCATAAGCATGGGAATTCAAAATATTGGGATAAAAATGTGTGTCTATTTGTAGTTATTACTTTAGTTGAAGAGAAAATTTCAACAATAAATATTGTACATTGAGAACACAATAGGTACAAAATTTATTCTGTGGTGACATTTTATTTTCTTTGTTTATACAGGTCATTTAGGCATATAATAGTGACTATTACCCAGCTGAAGAAAACTTATCCGAGTTTCTTACTTTTATGCGGTAAAATGACATTATAAATATTATTGTTGTTGAGCTATATATCTAATAAATCCTTTATAGTATACTTCAATTTATATTATAGTGTTCATCGACTTTTAGGTCTTATACTCTGTATTGTATCTTCTTCTTTTTTTCATAAAATGAACTTGGTATTGATGGTAAGAAGCAGGGCTTGAAGAAAGAGGAGAAGAATAACAATAAAGCGATAAAATGAAAATCAAAGAAAGAGAGAAGAGAACTAGTCTAGTGGTACTCGTAAAGCCAATATCCCACATAAGACACACACATAGAGACTAATTGTCAAGTCTTCAGAGTTAGTGAATTGACCAACAATGCCTTCGCAAAACAATGATAATGTTTTGAAGTAATGAAAAAATATTTCACATTTAAATTGTACTCCAACCAACATTAAGTTGGAAACTCATATTCTAGTACTTGACATTTTATATACTATAATTTGTTTGAATTATTTACTGTTGAACTTGAGATTACTTAGTATTGTAACTAACATATGTAACTTTGTGTTTCCATATTAGATGAACATGTACATTGTATGACATTTTTTTTTAATTTAGTTGCAAAATCATAATAATTAATTTATGTTGATTAATAATGAACACATAAAATCAATCTAAAACTACTAAATTAGTAGCTTATGTTTATTAATGATGAACACACATAAAATGAATATATCACTAAATTAGTTGCTTATAACGATTGATAATAAAAATAAATAAAATAAGTATAAACTACTAAAGTAGTCATTTATATAATGAATATGAAATTACAAAAAAAATGACAACTGCAAGTGATAAATTTGTGATTACGAATGACAATTAAATTTTGCATATATACGACGATTAGTAGCTAATTTACATTATCTTATAACAAGACCAAAATTTAGTCATATTTCTTTGGTAATTAATTGGTTTTAAACCATGACTAAAATTTGCATATATATGACTATTAGTAGCTAATTTACAATATCTTCTAACAAGACCAACATTTTAGTCCTATTTATTTAGTCATTAATTGGTTTTCTTGGGTGATCATTTAGTAATATATTTTGTTGTATATTTGGTCATTAATTGCTACAACTAATGACTAAATTAATGACCACAAGTATGACCAAATTGATTACCAAATATACTACTAGATAAAAAAATTTGAGGCAACCAATTAATGACTAAGATAAAAATGACTAAACGTTTGTCGCGTTATAAGATACTGTAAATTAGCTACTATTGGTCATCGATAGAAAAATAGTCATTTATATGCAACTTTTAGCCTTTTTTTAGTAACTAATTAGCCATTTCATACTAGTGTACTGAGTATTAGTATTATTATATTAATTTGAAGTTAATTTAATCAATGATTACATAAACAATATAAATTATGTGGACAAACATTCATTTATAAAGTTATATAATGAAATTAATAATAATCAATGGTTGATTAAAAAAAATAAATAAATTGTTAAGCTTTGCAGATCCATACATTTTCTATTATATATTAAGAAAATTTACACCACACAGGTTGACTGGGTGGCCTCAATTTGCTCCAAGGGGAAATAAAGTCTGTTGGCCACCGGTCAGTGTGATAATCCATCTGAAAACATATTTGTTTAAGTCTTTTTAGCCAAGCTATATAAGTCTCAATCTCATGTCTAGATACTACATAAATGTAAAAACTACCATATGGAATAGGAAAAGTAAAATCTAACTACATAAACAAAAACTATGCATGGGGGTTCTAGTCTTTCTGCTCATCTGAAACAGAAGTAACAAGAGTAGGATCTTCAACAGTCATGCCTAGAATTCCATACAGCTCTAGAATGCAAGGGATGTGGTGGATGATTTGATCCAGCTTTTTTATAATTTGACAGGCCTTGCACTGTAACTGCCTTCCCCACAGAGATTTGTTTCATCGATTTTTGAAGAAGGATCTTCATGAGGAAATATAGATGAAGAGTGTGTTTAAACTGAGTGATTATGTCACGGGTATTCCCTAGGTCTGGGACCAATGACCTCTAGTTGTTGAGTTCTTCCTCTAATTCACTTTCCTTCTTAATCTCTACTTCCCAATCTTTGATTAGCTTCTGAATTCCCACATCTGTCCCATCTCGGTATGCCGCCTCAACCTCTACTATGAGGTGCTCGACAGGCTTATGAACCCTACGAGCTTTTGATGTGCTCAAACTCTTGTTTGTCGAGGGAGTTGGACCTCTCCTACCACATCCTTGTCCTCTCACTCCTCAAGCCATAACCTCTACAATGTAGCCCTATTGACATTCGAACGAACTTAGGTTCATCAAACCTTGCTCAGCATCCCATTGTTGCCATTCATATAGTGCCGCTCTTACATACTTCTCCCCCTAAGTGTTAAGGTAACCCAGATCTTGTAAGTGGCCAAGGGAAGTGAGGTTTAAACTCTTCTCCCAGGGCTCCTCATAGTACCCCTCCCCCTTGTTGTGGCTCAATTTACGATCATCTCGCTACATCTGGAGCCAAGTCCATAGGCCCATCTAGAGCTTGGCATGATGCCTACAATTATACCCACTTTTTTCACCCTCAACCAACATATGCGAGCCATCACTTTCCTTGCCCCTCTGCCCATATTCTCGCTCGAGATCCCTAGCTTCACCCTCACTGCTATGCGGGTGCTTAGTTTCCCAAGGGTCTCTTTGCATCCTACACCATGGTTGAATTCCCATCCCCATGCCCTCAATTCTTTCGTGCCTCTCTCTTTGGCACCTAACTCCACAGAAATGGAAATCCCACTATCACTTATTCCCCTGGCCTGAGAGACTATTGGATAGACCCACATATCTTCTGAGCCTGCAATTTCCAATTTTGCAACCAAGGTTCTGGTTCGATTGGGATAGAATCAAAAAGCAGAACCACACCATGGCATTCCATTTCCACCCCCAATGCATCCCATACAAAGCTAATCCACATTGCAATGGTCGTTTGCCCCTCCCTTCCCCTCAGCAGAACCCCAACCAAGTCATGGAATCAATACAGGAGCAGGACCAAATTACATATTAGGAATCCATTTCTTGTCTGCAGCCAAGGCTCCTTGCTTGCCTCCACCCCTCCCAACTCTGAGTCGCCTCTCGTCTCCATAGTTTCTCTCTCCTATCCTACACGTCAAATGCCTTAACCTTCTCTGCCACCATTCCTTATTCCTTTCTCTGCCACCTTTCCCACTCACCATCCATGCATTCATTACAAAGGTCACCGCACCCCCTACCTTGAGCATGTTGGGGGAAGCAGTCATTAAGGCCTTTGTGCCACCCATATCACATCCCATCCTGGCGTCTCTAACATCGACCCGCATCCCGATCGGGAGAATGGTTGAAAATATTGTTAAAATAAATTTTGGTTATATTTTTATATTATTGCAACTTTTCCTTCTAAATTGACTCATTCTAGTAATTCCAGGAGATTGCACAATTTTAGAGTTTTGGCTCTATAAGAATTCTATCTTTGTATTGAAGGATCAAAATTCTATGCCTACAACAATATGGAGGAGACCACTTGTTTCAAACCTTAGAAAAATTCCTTTTCCGTTTAAATGGTGGTTCTGACTAGTTAAAATAGGTTTAGTTACCTTCTCTCCAAGGAAAATTTTATGGATGGAAAATTTTCTTGAACTTTAAAAACATTGGAGAATCACACTAATCCCTAATATGAAAATTATAAAATTTTTATTGATATATTTGTAAAATTATTCAAATTTATAATCATTTTATATATAGCCTATATATAACGTTGGCGATTTTTAAGGTAAAATAATTTTATATTCTAAAATTGGGCGAATCATCTTTTATAAAAATGGAAATTGGCGAATCTTTTTGTGGGAAAATAATGGAAAATTAGCCCACTGGGCGAATATTAGCCCCTAAAATTTTCCATGCTTCTCTCTATCTCAAATGGCTTAAAATATGACTTTCATCTACCAATAGAGAAGAGACATCAGATCAACCCTCTTCTTGATTAGGAAAGAAAGTGATTCTTAAGATGATCTAAGGGCTCAACCAAGCCACAACTAAAGATTTTCTCTTTGGGAATAGGACTTCTAGGAATGTAAAATTAAATCTAAATGCTAATTAATCATAGAATGCAAAAAAAAAAAAAAGAGTCCTAATCTTATCTCAAATAGGAAGATATATATCTAACCAAACGAAGAGCAAGATATTTAAATGATTGGGATTTAAATATGTTTGTCTTATAATGAATATCGAGCTAACGATGTAGTTCAAATAACTGACAATATGAATGTGAAAACGAATTCTGTTCAAAGACCTCTTAACTGATATAATCAATTGACAATATTTAGGAAGCAGTTCACAAAATGATATTGATTGTTATCAGTAATTTGAATGATTAAACAACAATATAAGGAAGTAGTTCACATGATATTACTATTTGTTTAGACATAATTAAAAGGTTGATTTCAGAATAAGTAGTTACTCAAAAATAAGAATTCAGCACATAAGAACAGAGATAAACAACAAATAATTGCAGTAAATCACTCACATAGAAAATAGTGCACAAATATGATTGAAAATCACGAGTTTTTTCTATTATAATATGAAATTAGTACTAAAGAAATATTATTTTAAATACTAATTTATTGAAAATGTTTCTGTTGCTTTGATGTCAAACAACCCTTTATAATGCTTGAACTTCTGCTTTTAAAACTGGAGTTGCAATAGTGCAAGCTCTATTCTCCATACATAATTCATAATGCAAAAGAAAAATCCTCAATAATCCCCATATCTAAGATTTTCTCTCCTCTTATCTACAACTCTAAATCTTCATTACAATAATTATTTTAACAATTCCAAAATTGCAGAGAAGAGAAGCCCCTAATGCATTCTACAATCTATTATTTATAATATTTACAAAAAGAATTCCCAACAAGAAAGTTTGTTAAAGAATAAATCTCCTCGATCAATTTTCATTGGCCAAAAATCTCATTCTTCTCTTGTTGGAGCATTCTCATTGATTGAGATTTTCTTCTTCTCATCTCTTCAACTATTTTCCTACAAAAAAAATTCAAAATTAAATTAAAATAGAAAATCAAATCAAAATACCAAATTTGGAATAAACCGACTTAAATCAAAACTTAATTAAATAGTTAAATAAAAAGAAATATGAGTTTTCTATTGATTCCTGTGATGATTTAATTGGTCAAGCAGAACATATATAAATGGATTTGCACTCAGTAGAGACTATGGGCAAATGCGAATGTAGAAATTAAAACTCAGAAAATTGATTTTGTTTAAAAATTCAGAGCTTGATCTTCTGCTGAATTTTATATCTATTAAATGATCAAATCTGCTTTTGAAAATACTTCATAAATAATTTGCATGGTTTTATCTATCCAACGAATCATCTTGGGCCTCATTTGCCCAAGTAAAACTCAACTTATGATCCATCAAAATTGATGAGTCAAAATTGTCACAATTCTGGAAATTATGTTCCCTACACTAAAATGGAATTTTTAAATTAAATTCTAATCCTAAATTAGATTTAAATTCTTAATTAATTAATAATAATTACTTGTAATTATAATCTAAATTAATTTACAGATTAATTAGTAGTAGACTTCAATTAATAAAAAATGATTTAATAATTAATTATAATATTATTATATTGTATAATATTATAATTTAAATTATATTAAAATTTAACAAAAAATGTTATAATAGAAATATAAATTAATTATAATGAAAATATAGTGCAAATAATATCATAAAGTCATATTATTCCATTTTTTTACAAACCAAACTATGTGAGGAGTATTGAATGAAGGGGAGGAGTGTTAATCGAGGTCTGAGGGCTAAGGAGGATGATGTGAGGGTGAGATAAGGGTATGGGTGAGGAGGAGGAATAAGGAGGTGAGTGGAGAATGAGTGGGTGGGACGTAGGCCCAGTGGTTATAAGAAGTGAAAAATAAAATGATATTAAATTTTTCACTGTTTTGTATAATCGCAAATCAGAATACACTCATATGTTATATCATAATATTGACAATGTTTTTAAAATTAGATATTATAGATTGACGATTTTGGAAGGGAGGGTGTGATGTGAAGTGGGACTTACATGGAATTAAATATTCTACAAATTGAACTACAACCACTTTACAATTTTTAGATTTCGGGTTTGGCACTTTGTTTTAAAGTAATAAATTGGAGTAAATTACTGGGATATCAAAACACATTTTTTAATTGTTCTCTATTTTGGCTCGGTCATTTTGTAGGACCGTTATTGAAAAATGAAAAAAATAGTAAAAATTAACTAAGAGTTGGTAGTTACAATCAATGACTATTTTAAATGAAAAAATTGAAATATTAAACATTTTATACATTTTTTTAACCATGGCGACAAGAATGATCAAAATTCAAATGAGTATCATTTACAAACCAGTTAACCAAATTAGGGGAAACGAGTATGAATGGAAAGCTAGTGAAAATTTGAATTCAATGAAACAATAAAAAAAAATGTAAAAATTGTAAGACAATTAACTTAAATGGAAATAATAAAAGTTTTTTGCCAAAGATTAGTGGAAAGGGTCCCCATTATTTAAAGTAAATAAGTTCAAAGTGAGGGGTGTTGGCTTTTCCCTACAACAATGGCGACACACTGGGAAGAACTAGTTATCTCTAGTTAAAGATAATGAACTTTAATTTACCAACAGGTTAAAAATAATGGAAATTGCAAAACATCTAGCAATAAAAAATCCCATGGGTTCCACATAAATAGATTAAGTAATATGGTTTTGTAGAGATAAGTAATAAAAGGAGAATCGAGTAAAAGTTATGAATCGAAATTTGGGATTTTTTGTTTTTAACTACCTCATGAAAGATAGAAGAACGCATAGATATGAGTTTTTGATATAGCATATATCCATTTTGTGATTGGTCTCTGACATCGCTTCGCTGCCACCAAGCCTCAACAATACCCTGGTGAAGTTGTCTTTTATGTCGTATAAGCCTAGTCCCACTGCTAGCGAGTGTCCATAACCCCAAGAAGTTTACTTGTATTTCCCATGATTCCTCTTTTAATCACTCTTTTGATAAGTGAATTCGCAAGATTTTATTTTATGATGTATTTGAGTGAAAGAAGTGTGATGGTAATAGAGATTTATGTTTAATTGACATTATACTTTCAAAATGTTGACTCCAATTTCTTTTCGTGTTGTTTGGAAAAATACTAAGAGGGAGGATGAATCAGTATTTTCAAATCAATAACTTTTTACATTTCATATTCGGATTTCTATACATGACTTTACTGAAAGGACCTCACATGTGTATGTGATTGTTCTTAAGGCAACTAGAATATATCCATTAAACTTATGATTCAATTAATTCATCATATGTTGATCTTCATCCAATGCATCAATACTTTATTAAACATTAGATAAAGAGTAACCATGTGTTGTAAGAATAGAATAAACCATCACATATAAGAAACACACATAAACACTGGCATTTAAGGTGGAATCCCAATGTGGAAAAACCACTTGCTATTGGCATCTTTGTCTTATTTTTAATATAGATAAAACCTTTTCACAATCTTGTGCTGGTGCGGACTCATATCAGTATGCAAGAAACCACCTACAGAAGGCTAGAACCTTCCTTGATTATCCTGCTCCTGCTAGAAGGGATCTCCAACCCCTTGGTTCTTGTATTGGCATAAAATTGTAACAATACAAAAGTACCAACTTGCATAAGGCTACAACCTTCCGTCATTCTCCAACTTCTAATAGAAGGGAGATCCAACCCCCTGATATGATCACCAACTACTACTGGTAGGAAGTCTTGACTTCCTAACTTAAGGCTACAACCATCAACAACATCCATGGACTATGTTTCATGAATTTTCACACTAGATCCACCTACTGCAAAGCATCACAACTTGTAGGCCATGTTTCATCAAATTCTCATAATGGACCCATTATCAACACTTAAGCTCAATATAAATAATCGAACTGTAACTCATCAGTGTAACATAGTCATCAATCTCTGACATAATTGAATCAACCAATCACTAAAATTTCTTACACAACTAAATAAATTGATTACTCAAAACTCAGACAAGTGAATTAATCAATCACTGAAACTTAGGACACAACTAAATCAATAAATCACTGAAACCCAATCATCAATCTCTCACACAACTGAATCAACCTTTCACTAAAATCCCAATCAACTGAAACTTAATCAAAACTCAACCAATCAACTCGAACAGTCAGATCACTGTAACCAATACACAAAACTGAACCAAGAATACTATGTCAACTCACATAATCAACTGCAACTCTGATCATTCATTTTCCAAAATGTATACACTACTTCACTTAAGGCAACCTGTGTTCATAAACACATTTATGTAAAGAAACCCGTGTACATATATTGAAATACGGAAAACTAAAAACTTGACTACTATAATTTTGAAAAGGAACATGGAATCATACTCAAATCCACTGCAACATTCTAAACCAAATACAATACTCTCTCTGATCTTCAATCATAATAAAGATGTAACCATAACATTATTCATTCAACCCATAACCATATTCAACTTCATCATTCAATTAGTTGTACTTAAAACATTATCACTCAACGTAAATCAACTTGAGGACATCATTGACAGAGAGCACACAAGAAACAACACTGATCTCGTTGATTAGTAATTTATGAATAGAAACCCTTACTTTTTATATGACACTTCGAAGAAACCAACCCGTATGTATACGCGCTTTTCCCTAGATCAACCACCATATAGATCTGCAACTTTTGGCCTAAAATTTTGTAGCTCTTCAGAAATTCAAAAAGACCTAGATCATAATATTCAGAGATAAAAGCGCACGTCCATACTTAGATCTACTCAATCGATGAGAAGATCATATAATGAAAAATTCATTTCATGTCTCATGATCATGATCCATCATTGTATTGTTTAGTGCATAATTATTATATATATATTAGATCTCATTCATCATAAAACTCTCAGGTGCATACTTAGTTTAGATCAATAAAATCATCAAAAGCCCATAACATGCATGTTTTCTTTTCATATAACTCTCCATAAGATTTCCATAGCTTGCACACATAGCACTTTGACCTTGACCTCGTTATATAGTTTTAGCCTTTTTCAATACGAGGGGTCAGAACCATAGTTATGCTGATGGTATTCTTTGACGGGATCAATATTCTTTATCACGCTCATTACTATTGTCCAATACCATGGTAGCAACCCTTGGTATTTAGAATACCATGGTGCAAAATCCATACTATACTTTGCTTGACAAAACTTGCGTTCATATGCGACTTGGCTTAACAAAACCCACATATAGTTCTTGAACTTCAAACTGAATTGATTCCTCTAAAGTGCCATTCATTATGTTACATCTGTAAACACCTCCTGTTTATACCTCTAACAAGTATATTTTCATCAATTCATCAAATATCTTGTCATGAAGGACAACTCACCAAAGTAGGTTGTCATCAAGGAAAACTCATCAGGAAGGTTTCCATCAAGGACAACACCTGATTCATAATGTCATCAATCGACATGTATCAAACTTTTGATTCTGATCTGTAAACCTTTTACCAATCATTATGGTATTATGTTCCATCATTGTGTCACTTCTGAACTGACCCGTGGATTCATCTAGTTATCATATACTTGTTTTATTATAGGTGAGTTTGCATCAAGGACAACACATGCATCATAATGCCAACAATCTCCCACTTTGGACTTGATGGTAACCACTTAGGTGTTTGATCCCTACAACCTATAAATAACATCCAACCAAGCACCAAGCTTTTAAAAAAAATCAACATATTGTCAAACACCAACCTACTCTAACCTGTTGACGTCAAGGGAAAAGGGATAATAAATGTTGAATGTTGAGTTCCATTTCGGAACTGTTGAATATGAATATTGACCATACTCCCCCTGAGCACATGTTGATTTCTCTGAACATGCTCCCCCTGAGCACATGTTGAAATCTCTAATGGATGTAAAACAAAGTACATGACTCTATGACTCATAGAAATTTTCCTATCATCAAACACTTAAATTATGACCCAATTACAGTGAGGATACATATCTGATTCAACCACTCAAAGAAGTGGGATTACATTTTGACACAACCACCCAACCAAGTGGGATTACATATTTGACATGATCTCAAAAGACCATACATGACTGAATATGTCAATTATTACATCATAGGTCTTTACATGACCTTTACATCAAATGATAATCATGTTATTTAATACCAAACAAAAGAACATGATAGCTATGAGCAACTATCATACACCATATATGATATGCACCATAAGCATCTATCAGCAACATCAAGAACAACAACCTATATGTGCCCATCATCAATTCACAAGATAAGACAATGTAGCTTTAATATCATAAACATGTGACTAAGTATGATGTATATAGATATCAACTCATCCTCTTCACCTTATGAAATCAACTTACTACTTTTCTTTAATATAAAAACCCTTATGTTCATAAAAAACATAACCTTTCATGAATCAACTAAGCATATGCCATATCTCCAAGCAATGATGCCTATATTTTCACAAAACCATTCAAATCATATCGTATATATGTGAAATCACCATAGTCATCATCCATGACCACAACATCATCATCAAATCATCGTAGCAATAATTGCATGATCTTTCCATGACAACCCTCAATATATCAGCCATGTATCATCACTAGGGAGTTTTCTACCATCCCACATTTAATCAACCATGATAATGAACATATGTAAGAACCATGTCTATGAACATAAATTAAGATAGGAAGAAGTATTTATCATTCCTCCTCCTCATCATTATGTGACTAAGCAAGCCATATCACCAAATAGCCATGTCTTCATTGAAACCCGCAATAACATCATTCTCTTGGCCAATTTTCTTCACACAAGAAGATACTTTATACCAACATCATTTACCAATATGGAACTTAAGTAAACATCCATGTGATGCTTATCTATAATGAATCCATCATACAGATAGAAATATGTATGTAGCTTTTCATTAATGAGAAACATAAATCATGAGCTCACAATTATTTGTCAAAATTTCTTGATACTATCAAAATTAGCAATCCTCAACCATTCGAGAGGAAAGAACTATAGGAATCCTCATCCATAAAAACACTATATGAAATCTATGTATCTTTCTAGGCAAGATGACAGTAACATAAAAGGAATGAGTGTACCTTATCATCATCAAATAATGAAGTTGTGTTCTTCTTCTTGAACTTATGAAGATCACCATGTTAGCACATAACTATATGAATCATCAAAAGAATCAACCAAACCATGCATAAATCTAATCAGAAAAATCAAGGCACTTATGTGGCTCAAGAAATATAAGCACCAATTGTGATTTCATCATAGGCTACCCATGACTATCGGGCAGTATAAATGCAATATTTACACCAACATTTAATTTTCAATCCAGGTAAGTAAATTTAGAGGCATAGCATAATATATGCTAGAATATGAACTCAGGGATCTTTCAAATAAAAAGAAAGCTCTTGCAAGAAATTCAAAAAGGAATCATCGAGGAAAAAGGAACAAGACCTCTTTAAATTAAAGTAAACACACTCCAAGAATCTACTTTTGGTTCCTCTTCTAGGTTCAGTTGACTCGTGCAGTAAATCTTCCTCAGTTTTCTAGGGGACAAGGGAATGTATGCCCCATTCAAAAGAAATTGATTCAAGAAATAAAGAATGAAAAATACTCTTAAAATATTACAGCTATGTTGCAAAGATGAAAATCATGAAATTAAACTAGAAACTTCATTCCAATTACTTTGAATGCTTTTAAAAGAATATAGATTGTATGTGCACTGCTTCTCTAAAGACAAATCAATATTTCAGCTATAAGGAAAGTGTGCAATAAAAACGAATAAAATAAAGACATTTATGTTGTTCACACTGATCATATAAAATGATTAAATACTTTCTCTGCAACACAGAAATATTCCTCTATGATATGTGCAACGTTCAATTATAATGAAGGAATTTTGTGAGCTTTCTCAGTTTTCCAAATAGAATATGAGGTTGCAATTTCTCCTCGAGTTGATCGTGGAATTTAATTATTAAAATTTCAAGAATAAATGTTTCTCTTCATAGTGCAGGAATGAGTTTGGCATCTCATATAGTTTTAATGCATCCTTGAGTTTAATCAATGAGAATTATTAGTAAACCATAATATCCTTGTTATGCAGCAAAAAAGATCAAGGTAAGTGTCACACTAAATAAGAGATGCAATTAAAAAAATTCACTGCCTGTACTCTCTCTACGTCAGTTAAACCTTCATGAAAATACATTTGAAGAAAGAAACATTATAATGAATAGGAAATTATGGATGAAATTGAAAATCAGATAATCAAAGCATCAAGCATAACTGTGAAATGAAATTATAAAGCTATATGAAATCACACTCACACACTATGCTGAAAATAAAATGCAACAAAAGAAATCCTAAGAAGTTTGGGGCAACGGACTAGCTGGTGGGCACAACCACCCAACTCGTTTCCCTTGCACCAATAATGTCACAATCTCAAAATGTTCAGAACAGACACAAACACATAATAGAATGCTAGTTTATATTATTGTTGAATTTTGTTACATAATTATGGAATGATGCAGTGCTGGCTCCAGTGGTCCCCACCAGGGATCATCCCACTGGGTGCGCAACTCCTCCCTTTCGTGCACAACAATGTCGATCCCTCTGCTCTGCAAAGAAATGGGATTTACAAAATACAGTGCTAGACCTAGATCCCAACGCACAACCCTTTGTCTAATAGCAGTCGTGCTACCCAATTAGTCAGATTTATGCGTACACGTTTAGCATGGTTGTTAAAACTAATCTGGAACCAAAACAAAGAAATATGATTTTTACTGAGTTTGAATGGTGTAGGATGCACTTAATGGTTGTATGCATTTTCATCATGATACTAATGAATCCATGGATTCTTGAAGTAGTTTGAATTTCACTCCACATATTTCTTTATGCACTAGTGAACATCCTTGGCTCAGTCTCATAAATTTATGCTAGGGTGTTCGACTTTATCTCTTCATTTTTATTTCCACTTGACACTTTTTGATGCAATATGTAGCAAAATTGAATACAAAAAGTATGTTGATAATGAAATCCATAAATAATGTTGTAATCTTCACAGTGATCCCCCTGAGTGTTTCACAATCCAATAGTCCAACCCATCATCTAACCCATAACCAACTATTGTCACACCATGGTTGAATTTGGTTCCACATATGCCTCTGAATACACTAGTTGTATAGAATTGGAAGCCACGACCACCAACGTTAATCGCCGCACTGATGGGTTGGTTTATTGAAGCCATCTTAAGTTCATTCTCATCATTGTGAGGTGCATCTTCATAGTCATCGATTGTTATTACATGCACATTTTTCCCATTTATGTCGCACTAGGAATCGACACCTTTATAAGGATAATCCTTGTCATTGTCAATACCTCCATTGTTTATGGTGAATTAAAAAGCATAGTCCATCAAGCCACCATTGCATCCCTAGTTGTAAGAAGTATCACAGTCCATGAACTCTTGTTTAGATAGAGTAATCAAATCATTCATCACAATTTGGCTGACACCTTCCAGAGTTGCAGCTGCTAAGAATGCCCAACAACTTGATATATAATACTTGTCATTCATCTCGACACCTTCAAAACCCATCAAAGCAGGAAAGTCATGGATATGAAAACATTTCTTTGCAATGATGGTACAAGAACTATTGGTATAAGAACTATTGGTGTAGGAAGTTCTGGTATAGGAATTGTTGGTGCAGGAATTGTTGGTACAGGAACTGTTAGCACCCACCACAAAAGAGCCTAAAATTAAAGACATTTTCACTTTAAATACACTTCAAATTAACAAAAAATATAAGTTCATAGATCAACAAGTGTCAACTCTAAATGTTTCTAATTAATAACTTAATAATGCATAAAAATAATAATAATGGTTATAGACACTTAGTACAAGCATAAAATTTTTCTCTAAAATCATGAAAATATTAACAAAATGGAGGCTCAACAATCCCCATGCTGACCTTCTTTCCTATTCTCATGAAACCTGAATTATAAAATCATGGAAGAAGGAAGGGGAAACTTTTAAATATCAAACTAAGCTCACCAAAAAGTGTCACCAAAAATCATAGCAAGGAAACATTAAGATATCATGGTATGTCATCATTTTTAAAGCATTCATCAAGTCTGCAACATCGCTATTACAGTTCCAACTAAAACCATGTTATATCACTTATGAAAGTATCGAGTGCATGAATGATAAATTGCAACAACTTCAGGCATAGGAAAGGAATGTTTTGTACTAGTTATTATGGAAAAGTGTATTACACCATTATAATAGATCTCATATACCTGTTTTCCTGACTCAAATGAACTCCCTACTTGTCATAGATTTCTTTTTCAAAGTATTTTTTTCTACTCAAAGTCTTATTAACATTCATGATAAAAAATCAAATCTTTACTGAAAAGGTGCAATTGCAAGAAGACTACCTCAACATTCATGCACCTACTATAACAATCTTGTACCTCGGTGATGTAGTGCTTATCTAGAGACACCCATAGTCAACAGACATTTTTTTCCACCAACACTTGGCGAGTAATCATCGTTGAGCAATTCATCACTCTAAATACCATAAATAATTGGAGTTAGAGTACGAAAAAAAGTTTAATAAAAATAGAACAACATGACACCTTCTTGGACAAATCAATAAACACTCTAAATTTTGTTTTCATCTAGATGAAAAACTAAGTTTATTCTTAATCCAGTACAAAGAATTGCCTTCACTAAGGGTACCACAACATTAAAGATTCATAATTTTTGAAAGATAAAACTCAAAGCATTATGCTGAAATCATCTTAAAACCATTGTCAAAGAAATAAAATTATGAGTTCTAGGGAAAGAGAAAGATAACTGAGTAAATCTTAGCAAGAGATTACATTTAATACCACGGACATGGCCCTGCTTCCCCTAGGCATCTATAGCCTCGGCAAGGATGTCTTTTAACCCAGCAAAATGCATGTGTCCCACTTACTAGATATAGATTCAAAGTTATCTTATTTAATTTAAAAATTAGATGAAGGCCACTGTCCTGGCTTTGTAACTAGTTGATGGTAGGGCCCCTCACAAGAAGTAAGATGGATGAACATGCCATTCATGATGAGACCTCTTGTCTTCCATATTTCTGGTTGAAAGTCATTACTCTAGCTTGGTGACCAACATAGTAAAGTCATGCGTGTTAGGTCCCATGATTGTGGTAGTTTGGCTCATCACGAGACCTCCTATCCTCGCATAAATCTTTCAGAATTTGTGATTGTAGTCAACTTCAAAAGTTACTTAATAAGTGGGAAGGAAAATCTAATCCTTAAGAGTATGGAATGGCATGAAATTTTTTTTAATGACTAATCAATACTAGCTAGTTCCTCTACCCTAAAGAATTATTTAAATAAGATGTCTCCAATAATGACTAAAGACTCTTTGAAACAATTCTTGTGTTCTCATGAATAACTCATTATGACGTTTACAAGAGTGGTCCACCATAGGGGGATCTCCAATAGTACCTTCTAAGGGAAACTGAAAATATATATCTCACATGACAACTTCATTCAAGTGGTTAATCATGGTTACTTTTGCAAAATCATGCGGTATTAGAGTGAATCGTACTCAACAAGGTTTGTCACAGATGTGTGTGTTAATAACTGATGTGGATCAAAAGTAGTTTTAGTGGCTATGCTTTGAAATTCAAAAACCAAAATGCATTGTTGTAACAACTTTATTCATGGAATTTATTTATTCTTCTATCCCGATCTACCCTAATAAGCGGAAGACTCCCTTTTAAGTATAGGAGGACTTCGAGTGCAAGTGCACAACAAGAGGATAATCATATTCATGTTCAAATTTAGCAAGTATATGAGTGAAAATACCAGAACATGAGGTACCAACTGCATTAACTGATGCGATGCTACACATTATTGAATGATAAGGAAGGGATGAGTACTGCAAGTAATCTGGAACCAAGATTATATGGTATCCGTATACTCTTAGTCATTTGATTCATGGGCAACATCTGGTGCACTATGCAAATCCTCCAATTTTCCTCATTCATCCTCTAAAGTGCAGGCTGGATCAGGTTGGTGTACTTCAATCTCTCCTCTTGATGGCTTCTCCTCATCAAGCATGATCCATAGTTTCTCGGTATCACTAGGAAGATCTTTTGGTTTTTCATGATTATCTTCTTATAGAGGAGTAGACCGATTTGTAATTGACACCAAGAAGAGACCCCTACTTCTGCGAGAATTTGAAATAGTTCTTTGAATAGAATCACACTTCCTCACATTTTCCTACTAGCTGGAAAGACTTATCAACACCTGGAAAACTCAAAAGATTAATTGCAGTAAAAATAACAAACCAAGATTGTAAACTAAGGAAATCACACTTGCGGAAATTAAATAACCCTATTGCAAAAAAAGAGTAACATACTTTGTAGTAAAAGAATTTTCTCATAAAAAACTCAATTGCAGTAAATCAAGCATCCAACTTATAGCATAGATGCAATTAGATATATATTGTACCAAAATTTTATAAACGTTGTTGAAATTCATTGTATTATATAGAGGAAACATATTTGCAATGGAATGCATTATATTATATGGAGGAAAGATATTTACAATGGAATGCATTCTGTAGATGCAAATAGAACCAAGGTTTTACCGTGATGTTGTAGTTACTTATTTTTCATTTCTTTGTCATCATCCAAGCTACTTCAATATTAGCATTTGAAAACAACAACAATTGCCATAAAAAAAGATCTTCGTATTATTCTTGTTGTTGTTTTTTTAATTAATACAAATATAGGAGAATCATATATAAAATAAACATCATATATTGTTTTTCCTTTTTATAAAATTTAGGTTATTACAATTTACAATTTGATTAAATCTTGCATAAACAACCTTGCATAGACAACCTCAATGAAAAAAAAAAAACAATTAGTGTGCAATACTTTTAATGCCATTTTTAACATTTATAGGTTTTCATGTGCTCCATAGTGGATGCTATAATTTTTTGTGACACCATTAATTTCACAATAATATACATCATAATTGAATATAGAAATGCACTAAAAAAAATCAAATCATCGGTACACTCGAACATGGGTTTGATAGTCGGAATAAGTAACAGAAATATGAGGTACTTGTCATCATGTCTTTTCACATGTATAGTATATACCCATGTTGAAACATCTGCTAGGCTCTCAAGTTTGTAATTATTATTAGTAGAGAATGTCTACATAAAAGGGAAGAAAGTGAATGAGATAATCCAAAGAAAAATGTTAAAGGCTTTGTTCAAATAATTTTAGTTGAAGCAAAATGATATTTTTTCATGATTATGTCGGGCCCTATGTATTGTTCCATACAAAATTTATATGGTGTTATGGGTTACCATTAGGTTCAATTTTTGTGTCACATCGTTTGGAAAGTTTTTTTAATTGTGAGTGGTTGATTACATACTCAATACCTTTATGTGACATGCTACAACGTTGAAATACTTTAAGAGAATCATTACTTTGGAATTCACAAATTTACATCTGAATATGATAATGAATTAAATTGAAATGGAATGAGTTAATAAACAAATTGTTTAATTTATTTATTTTTTGAAAATTTCAAAATTCTAAATCATCTTAAACTGATCAAAAAGGATAAAATTTCTATTCAGAGCACATTTATTTCTTATTATATCCCTCTCCCATTTAATTGGTTGCACTTCTAGTTATCTATATTAATTTCTTATTATAGCACTCTCCCATTTAATTGTTTACAATTCTATTTATCTATAAGTAAAGTCCCCAAAGTGACTTCCCCAAAGGGTTTCACAGGAGAATTACTCTCCATTTTAATAGTTACACCTCTCTTTATTTGCATGGATATCACTCAATGACACCTCTAAAGGAGCCTTTGTATTGGTGAAAAATTAGTTGTTTTTTTACTGTAAAAAAATAGCGATGCTACTATCACAAATGCTATTTTATGATCTTAGGGAGAACACCAACTATCTTCGAGAAAGAAAAACCATGGTCAAATATATAGATTATGTGAACCCTTTGCTTTTCTAAATCTTATTTAATGAACATGCTAATTTTTCGTACTTCCATGTTGAAAGCTACTATTGAGAGATCTCAATAACAAGGTAATGATACAGATCACAACCCCAATCGAGATTTTATGACAATATCAGTATAAATTCCATAGTTACTGAAGTCACCATCAAAAGTTCCGTTTGTAAGAAACATTGACCTGGGAAAATTTTTAATATATGTTTAGTATAACTGACCAGGAACATCCTACTTCGACATATGCAGTTGTGACATTATGTAATGAGTTCCCTCGCATAAGGCTTCTCAACCTATCATTTCCATGTTCGCTGTGGGAGAAGGATCCGTCGATGAATCCATTCCAAGTCACACAAATTATCTATTTAAATATTGCAGTCCTTTTTGGCTATGTCACAACCATGAAGTTACCTGAGCCTAATGAGCGGCAGGCACTTGCCATCAATCCCGAGAGAGAACTAAGTAAATATTGTTGAATGAGAAATAGAAACATAACATCTTGCATATCAGTTACCCCACTTGTAGCACAAGCATCATGGAGCATCGGGATGAGTCCCTCCCTCATTATCTCCTCATGTAAATCATGAAAACCTTGAAGTGTAAGCAATTCAACCTCCATGTCTTGGTGTCTCCTTGCAGACATTTTCGAAGTGAATATTAATTATGCAGAGAGATGATGAATATAATGGTTGACGAAAGACAGTTATATAGTAATTTCTCATAACCAATAAGAAAAGCGGCACAAGGGTGACATCTAGAAACATACGAATGAATGGTAAGGGCGACATCTAGAAACATACGAACAAATATTAGTGGTCAGCTATGTATTTATGGTTGTATAACAAATATCAGAAATACTACCATTACCAAACATCAAATCGAGTTCAATCCATGAGACACATGTCTTATGGTTTAATTATTTGCACCTCACTACTTTGTTGATGGTTAATACAAATACAAAATATTGTATAATGGTTACAAGGTATGAACTTAGATAGTTGTAATATATATAATTAAATAACAATCGTTGTTATGACATGCATCCAATGCATTATTTTCTCGTCTACTTTCCATGTATGGAAATAATAATTAGAAATACATTATGATATTACAATTTGTCTTATGCTTCAAGAGAATTTTGTGGAATTGATTCACTACAAAAACAAAAAAAAAACATGCAAGAGTATTTTATTAAAAGTGAAACATTGTTTGAATAATTGGAAGTATTTTTCAAAAAAATGAAATATCATCTAAATCATTAAGGATTTTGAGATTGGTTTTCAAGTTAATTATTTCAACTACAAACACATGGTCAAAATAATTATTTTCTTTTAAGTTTAAAATGTTGAAAATTAAATATTTATAAGGAAATTAAGAAAAATAACATTTTTTGTGTGTTAAAACTAATTTTAATGGTTGGTCCTATTTACGTAACACACTTGGGTGAGACTGCAAGAATATGATATCATTGATATGACTGTTAGGGGCTAAAAAAAGAGGAGGCTTGAACATTGAGAGAGGGAGAGAAAAAACAAAATATGTTTTGAAATTAATTTTAAAAATATTGATCAAAAAATTCACAAATTAAAATACATCACAACGTATGAAAATAAAGATAATTGTTTGTTAAATGAGGAAAATCTTTACAACTACATCATGATGGATGAATTTGTTCTTCTTGAAGGGGTGTCACACTTCTTTATATTAGTTTTTAGTGCCATACCACAAGTATATACCATTGATAAATACCATGGGGGTACCACTTTCCACTTCAATCAATCCTTCCCTTTTAAGAAGCAATGGTTTCCATTTTGTTAAATTCTCTCATGAGGAGCCTCTACTAAATGTGACTCCTAGTGAGCCAGATGCCTTGATGAAGAAAATATTAGAAAATGAAGAGAAGGGTGTGATTAAACCATAACCATGGGTTTATGGATGACCCTTAACCAAGTGCCATTAAAGACAAGTGTTTTGTGTGATTAACCTATCACAATGGGTTTTGTATGGCTTGTACACAAGTGCCAATAAAGGCAATGCTTTTTTGTGGTTAACCCATAGTTGTTGGTATCTGAATGACCCATAAGCAAGTGATTACAATGTGCTAAGTCCCAACAAAGACAAGGGTTTTGTGCGGTTAATCCATAACCATGGGTTTGCGGATGAGATTAAGCTATGTTGGTGATGACGATCTTGGAGAAGGTTTTTTTGAGGTTTACTGATAATTATGATCACTACAATGTATCAAGTGTTGATGAAGAGAAGGGTCTTGTGTGCTTAACCAATAACCATGGTGAATGAAGGTCTGAGGATAAAATCATCGTCGAATGATTGTGTTCCAACTATGATACTTATAATGTATGGCCTGACAAATAGACTTTGAAATAGTTTTCTTACCTGTATACGAAAGTAATATGGGTAGAGCATGTTGTGACGCCGATTAAGAGTGAAAATGGTCATTCGATCTCTTGTTGGAAATTTTTTTGAATTCATCTCTAAAATGATTATGATGAGTAGAAAAGCTTTCAATGTACTTATTAAATTATGAAAATTTGTAATGTGAAGAAACTAATGCCACATAATTTGAAGAAATTTAAAGTGGGCATATTTTTTTAAGGCACTCCCTCCCAAAAGAAACATATGAAGAAATTAAGGCATGCTGAGAGGAATATAAGAAAATGAAACCACATTGCCCCCCTCAATGTGTACCCTACGGTCATTAATTTTTGGGAAATAACATTTAGGTGAGGGATTTTATCTAACACTTGGCTTTTTCCCATAATCCCAAGTTTCACATACATGTCTTGGAAAAAAACACTACACTCAAGCTACCCCCTAATTATCTAACTGTGCATCCGCTTGGTCTATTCCATAAAACCTATGTTGGTGTATTGGTAATGGCGAACTAGTTGGATCCTATTCCATCTAGCTACATTTAGTGAACACAACCTTCACATTGTTCACAACTTGAATTTAAAACATAGTAACTAAGTGATCTAAAATCATCATATGTTAAAACTGAAGTAGAATTGATTATGCCATCAGTGAAATGAATGTTAACTTAAAGTGATGAAATCGTGAGAACTGCTTCAGAAGAATGACTTTACGACAGTTGATAAGACATAAGTAATATGTAAAATAGAAGCGAAAACAACAAAAACATAGTGATACCAGACAACAAGATTGATTACAGAGTTCTTCCCTGATGGACTACGTCTCCAGGTCCACTTTCAAGATGGGAGACCTCTATATGAGGATTGAAACCGAAGAGGTTGATTGCACAAAAATTTTACCAAACTGAATGTGCACACAAGAACTTTTGGTCACTGTCATAAGATAGCTCAGTGAGCCAACTTTCCAATGCCTATCACGGTTCCCAATTCTGACTCTAGATGCTCATGTTACACTGAAAACAAAATTGACTATAACCTCTAGAACCTACATACAAAACCTAAAACCACTCTCCCCCTCTTCAATGAGCAAAAACTGCCTCTTATAGCCCTACAAGAACACTCGAACTTATTTGGACTAAACTTGGCATGAATTATCTGGAATTATGGTTTTTGGTTTCAATCTAACCATGTTTTGCCACCTTAGGAGTACCATACATGGTATTTCAATTAATATTGGAAAAAAATGTAACAAAAACGCATAAATAAACTTTATATTAACTCAAATATTTTTAGTTGTTTTTTAACCGCGCAAAGGAGGACACAACACAGGTGACAACTTCTTTCTGGCTCTCTCAGTTGACAATTATCTGGTGGTTAACACATTACAATTTCTTGCTCACCTATATCATAACTCTGACAATTATCAATCTTTGTTCACATGTCAACTGCGGTCAGGCCCTAATGCGATTAACCCCAAGTCTGGTGGTTTTACTCCGACTAATAACATTATAACTATCACAGTTATCTCCCCACATGGTCATCCTCCATTGCTTACACCGATTGTGAGTTTAAACTGCCACGACTGCTCACATGGCAAATGTGGTAAGACCCCAATGTGGTTAGACTGACATTAACTCCAAGTCCGGTAGTTTACTCCAACTGCTCACATATCATGGTTGATGTCACGGTCCTATTGTGGTCTCCTCCATGGTTAGGGATTATTATTCAATTTATAATGTTTTTGCAATGTGATATATAGGCCGAGAGGGTAATGGGTTATACTTAGGGTTATATGTATTGTTTTAATAAATTGTGTTGTATTGTAATATGCCCGATAGGGTTTAGGACTTACGTAATGGCTTAATGCTTTCAGTTTTACTGTATTTAGTGTATGGTTTAGGCTAGGGTTTTACCGTTAGGGTTTGAATATTAGGTTTTACATTAGGTTTTTAAAATAACCCATTTACAACCTAATGTCACAAAGTGACATTAGAAACATCGCATGATGACAACCCGTCAATGACCCAGTCCTGGCGGAATTGACGACAACCTCATGTCAAAAACCAGGCACAAAACCATATCTACTGAACAACATGAAAAACCATATACATTACTGGACAACCTAAACCATGAACAATATTGTCGAAGTTGAACGACACCAGAATAAATGTTGATGATAAAACTGGAAGTGTGTAACTGATTTGACAAGATCCTCTTGGATCAATCCTCTACATTTGAAATATTTTGGACAACAAAAGTTTGACTAGACAAATAGAGGATGAAGGTAAAGTTCCTTTGGTCTCCACCTTGCCCTAATGATGTACCAGTACATTCGATCAATCACCTGAAAGTGATGACCTTGATGATGCTGACCATGACACATTTTGAATTGGTGACCTATTTCATCCATCTACAGTATGAACAACTTGCAAAGATGGTCAGACAACTTGCTATGTACATGGAAATTTATTTCTTTCCAAGAAATACAATGAATTAGTGATTCATACATATCTTTGAAAACAGTCTGTTCAATACTTTTGACATGTATTAACAATCTATATTGTAGAATGATAGTGACAATCAAAGACATTTTTGTCATGAAACGAGCTACTTGACTTGATATACTTTCCTGATTCGTGATCACTAAGTGAACTTATAAACCCATCAATCTATAATATGAAAACTGTTGCAACTTAGTTTGATTTTGAAAGTATTGAATTAGTTGTTGATTTGTTTCAATCACTGTTTCTTAATTTATTAAATGATTTTTCCATTGATTAGAACTTTCCCTTGATGCATAAGTTTCCCTAAGATGTATTGAATACTTTGACACTGCTTTAGAAAAGGATTTGATATGAAAACAAATGGGCCTCCCCTCCACTTGAAAAGAGGCTTCCAAGCAATTTGAAACATGGAATGGTAAGACATTACAAGAGAAATTTAACATTGACTTTCCACAATATTGACCTGCGTCCCTGTAACGTTTTACTTCCAAATTTGCACTAAATTGATTCATCCGACATTAGGAAGAGGAGCTTTAGGCATCAATCATAATTCATGTTGCATTCCCTACTTATGAGTAAGATGTTTGGTTTCTTTATATAGAACTCGAAAATTTCCTACCTCTTTGATCAAACTATCTTTAAGTTGAGTCTCATAACTTGGAAAAGCATCATGTTGATTGTTATGTTGTTCCTTTACACACATGATTAAAAATATTTTATTTGAAATTATTAATCACTTCATCTGATTAGAAACAACTAAATTCAAGTGATTTTTGTTTTGATGTTCCCTAACAAGAAATTCAACCCCATCTTTCTTAAGGTGATATTTATTCTCTCTTCTATAAAATACTGCATCATGATTATAAAGATAAGGACTTCCTAAGACAACTCCACATATGTCTACTGGAACCACATCTAATTCCACTTCATCAATGTAATTAGTTGTAATGCCAAATATTAATCAACACTCTTTTGTGAATTTTATCTGAGTTGATTTATTTAGCAATCGTAATGTGTAAGGTCTTAGATGTTTTCATGACTCCAAACCCAAATTATTAACTAAATATTTAGTTATTAAATTGGCCTTTGATCCATTATCTAACATTGTATCTATCTTTTTGTGCTTATAATTTATCCTTATGTTAAATAATTCAACTCTTTTATCCTCATTCGAAGGATTTATGTTTGATGAAGACGCAATAGTATTCAAACTTGAACCAGTGTCAGACATTTTACCTATCATAACCATTGCATTTATCCTCGTTTCATCACCTGAATCAGAAGCTAGATCTTGTTGAATTGTTTCAATTGCCTTCTTTTCATCCTTCTCCTTAAAATATGTTTTGGGCTTAAGTTCTGGATAAATTTTCTAACACTTAGATTTATCATGTCCAATTCTTTGGCAATGAGAACAAGTAAGTCCTTCCTTATAATCTAATGTTGATTTCTTTCTCTTCGAATTGTTCTTCCCTTTACTGTCATTGAAATCTTTGATTTCCAACTCTTTGGATGTTTATGATGAAAACTTGAATGGTCTGCCACCTAATTCAATATGTATGGATTGAACACACACTTCATAAAAATCATCAGGATTAACATCAATAATGTATGTTGCAAATATGAATGTAAACTACCGATGTATTTTAATAAAGTTTCACATGTATCCAATGAAATACCAAGCACCAATGCTTTCTTTTTGAACTCATGAGTAAACTCCTGAACACTCTACCCTTCACCTTGCCTCAAATGCTGCCAATCAAGAACAACTTGATGCATGTATCCTAAAAGATAGAGTTTCTTCCTAAGAGCTTTTGAAAACTTAGACCATGAAGAGATGACTTTTCCTTTCCACTTTACATCTATCTGAGTTTTACTCTCCCGCCAGATTAAAGTTGTTCCCTCCATTTTGAGTGTAGCCAATTGAATTTTCATTCTATCATCAGAAATGCTTTGAATATGAGAATACACTTCTAACTGCTTAATCCAGTTATCTAACTTTTCAGGATTCATTTCGCCATCATAAATCGCTAACTCAAATTTTACATAAAGTTTCAAAAGAGATGTTTTCTTAAGTTTCTTTTCTATTTCAGATTTTACAGTTGAAGAAGACATAGAAGAAGATGATTATGGAGATGATGGAGGTGAAGGAGGTTTATGAACCTTGCCTTTACCTTTGTCCTTATTCGTTGTCTTTGAAGAAGAAGCTACATCTCTCACCTTCTTATCTTTGTAGTGTTCTCCCAACATTTGCTACATAGTCAAGAATGCTTGCTGAAACTGTTCATCACTCATCTTAGCTTCTGGATTTTCACCTGCATTAGATCCTATCATGGTTGACTTTGAATGAATCTTCGCTTTCCACTCTCTAGATCAATCTTCTCAAGAATTCCTTCTCCAAGTTGCGACTTTGACCTGATTAACATTCAATGGAAAATTATACAAATGAAACCTGCTCTAATACCAAATTATATGATTTGAAATGATCATATGTTAAAAATGAAGTAGAATTGATTATGCCATCAGTGAAATGAATGCTAACTTAAAGTGCTAAAATCATGAGAACTGCTTGGGAAGAATGACTTTACGACAGTTGATAAAAAATAAGTAAGATGCAAAATAGAAGTGAAAACAGCAAAAACACAGTGATCCCAGAAAACAAGATTGATTATGGAGTTTGTCCCTGATGGACTATGTCTCCTGTTTCGCTTTCAAGGTGGGCGACTATTTTGTTAGGATTGAAACCAAAGAGGTCGATTACCTAGCAATTTGAACAAATTGAATATGCACACAAGCACTTCTAGTCACGGCTCCCAATTCTGACTCTGCATGCTCCTATTACGAAAACAAAATTGACTATAACCTCCAGAACCTGCATACAAAACCGAAAACCACTCTCCCCATCTTCAATGAGAAAACACTACCTCTTTTAGCCCTACAAGTACATTTGAACTTCTTTGGACTAAACTTGGCATGAATTGGCTAAAATTATGGTTTTTGGTTTCGGTCTAACCATGTTTTGCCACTTTAGGAGTATCGTACATGGTCTTTCAGTTAATATGGAAACAAATTGTAACAAAAGCCCACAAATAAACTTTATATTAACTCAAAGATCATTAGTTGTTTGCTAACCATGCGAAGGAGGAGACAACTCATGTGACAGCTTCTTTCCAGTGGTCTCGACTGATCGTGCTCCATTGGTTAAAACATTATGGTTTCCTGCTCACATATATCGTAACTCTGATGGTTACTCAATCTCCGTTCACATGTCAAACACGGTCAGACCCCGATGTGGTTAACCGCAAGCCCAACGGTTTACTTTGACTGCTCACATGATAACTATCACAGTTATCTCACTGCGTGGTCAGCCTCTGATGCTAACCTTGACTGCGAGTTTAAACTGCCACAACTGCTCACATGCCAACCGTGATCAGACCCCAATGCGCTTAGATCGGCAGTTAACTCCAAGCCTAATGGTTTATTTTGATTGCTCACATATCACTGTTGATGTCGCAGTCCCGCTGCAGTCTTCTCTGTAGTTAAGGACTGTTATTCAATTTATAATGTTTTTTCAATGTGTGATACATAGGCCAAGAGGGTAATGGGTTTGACTTAGGGTTATATATATTGTTTTTATACATTGTGTTGTATTGTAATATGCCCGATAGGGTTTAGGACTTAGGTAATGACTTGATGCTTTAGGCTTTAATGTCTTTAAAGTATGGCTTAGGTTAGTGTGTTATTGTTATTTTTTGAAGCTTAGGTTTTACATTAGGTTTTTAAGATAACCCATTTACAACCTAATGTCACAAAGTGAGATTAGCAACATCACATGATGCCAACCCATCAACAACCAAACCTTGGCGGAATTGACGACAACCTCATGTCGACAACCAGGCACAAAACCATATCAACTTAACACCATGAAAAACCATATACATTATTGGACAACCTGAACAATGAACAACACTGTCAAAGTTGAATGAAACTGGACTGAATGCTGATGACGAAACTGAAACTATGTAACTAATCTGACAAGATCCTCCTAGATCACTAAGCTGGAGATTGGAGCCACCATCAATCCAAAAATATGGAATTGTTATTCTTTTTTTTTTAATTTTTCCTTCTCGGCATCCTTCTACTACTTTTTTTTGTTAAACCGAATCCTAAGAGGCATGATTTCCAGCCCCAATGATGTTATTTAATTGTGCTTCATTGTCAGCTTCTACTTTCTTATCTTCAAGATGATATCGTGAGTTAGTTGTTCGTGACAATACATAACCCAAGTAAAGGATTTGAAATAACTCCACAAGGGCTTCAAGTGGTAGCAACTGTAACACCAGGTTGTTCCCTTGACTCCCAAGGAATACGGCCGGGGACACAACCAATCTTTGGTACAGCTTCTACCCAGCTGTAAATCAGAGAGGGCTCTCTCTGTAGGTTGTCAACTAGTTTAATGAAGTTTTTAGGCTAGTTATGAAGTGAATTTTTGGTTGTTTTTATGTTTGGTTGGGAGGATGCTTCTGATAGCTTTTAGAGTCTGTCTGCAAGTGTAAGTAATCCATTGGGCAATGGGGTCTTTGACTGTCATTCCCTTGAGATTTTGACTTAAGTGCAGTTGTAACTACAGGGCCTGTATGTATTCCATGAAACAATTTGTAAATTGTGAGAGTGAAAATGGAGAATAACCAGTAAAGAGCAATCAAGGGTTCCTTACTAAGCTGAGTAACGTGAAGGAGGCCTATTATTTAGGAGCAATCACTTGAATTCCTAAAATAACAGAACATTATGAAGATACAGTATCAAAGGTAGCACCGAAGAATTACTCTTTAGATACTTTAACTGAAGAAAACATGTAAAACGACTAGGATTGAGTTCAGGGTAATCAAAGATTAAATCCTGGAACTATTCTTTTTCCTGGCCATTTAGCTTTGAGTACATGGAGAACATGAAAGATATATGACAGTATAGCAAAGATATATGTAACAGAGAGTAGCAAGTAAAACTTATCGAGCCATGAAATACACAGGAATCCTGCAAATTCTTAGTCATACACCATCAGGACATCAAGAGAGAAACAACGCTTGGAGAAATTCCATCATCCTTTGTATTAGCTGTCTGAATATTTACACATAAGAGTAACAGAAGAGAAATCAAAAGATCTTTTACATCCGGAGTCCAACCCCTGCTAACAAATGTGAGGGGGAATATATAGAAGTGTATTACAAAAATATCTCAGATATGAGTCATCTGAGAGGAAAAATATCTTCCTACAATAGTATTGAGCTGGTAGGTGAGCAGTTATTACAATCTTCAATGAGCTATAAAAGCTATTAACTCATGTCAGAACAATCTTGGCATCTGGAGCTTACGGAGTTGGTTGAAGTGGCTGAGTGCTTTGACTTAACTGCTGAGTGGCCTGTCCGTGCAGCTGTGGTTTGTGTGTCCTCTTGGCCCTGTCAGGAAATGGTCAGAGACTGCTGACTTGGTGGCTCTTGGAGTTGATTGAGGGTGTACCACCAAGTTTTGTGCATTACTTTGTCCTTTGGCCAGCTGTCATGGTCCATCTGTTGGGTCCGCCTTTAACTGCCTTAAATGCTCGCTTTATCCTCATGCTGTCCT
>APFE031064835.1:0-10206 GCA_000404065.3 Pinus taeda
GGTTTAGAAATAGATAAGGTTCATTAAAGATAGATCATCGAGTTCTCCCTTCATGCTTGTTGAGGAGACTCAAGATAGCTTAGCTTTATTTCCTATATATAGCAAGAACTTGGATGTATCAAGGGTTGGATACTTATGCAAAAGACAGAGTTTTATTGGTTTATGTATAAAGCTTTTTACAGTAATAGATAGACTGTTTTATTCTTCCCAAGATTCATTATGTGTTAAAATGCTCAAGATGTTGGTGGTTTTGTTTTACCAAATGTAAGTTTTGCAGCTTTATGAGTATGCAATCACTCTGAATTCATCATTGATGCTCAAACTTCCTGTGCATACTTGTAAGTTGAGGTTCTTGTCCTTCATGTTTTACAGCTCCTTAGGTACACAATCACTCTGAATTCACCTAGTGCTCAGACTTCCTGTGTGTACTTATCAGTTGATGGTTATTTGTTGAATATCTTGAATGTTTAAACGTTACATGCCTTGGCTTCTATGAATGAACAGTTAATAGTTTACTAGAAGATGTTTGACTCCATGAGCCCAATGGAAGAAAGGTTATGCTGTCTGTCCAACCAACAAGTTTAATAAATTCTCATTTCAAGAGTTAGCCCTCTTTGTGCTTAAGGATAAATCAATAGTTTGTTTTGAGAGAGCCCTCTCAGGTTAGGGAGGCTAATCCCTAGCTAAAAGCCTGGTTTGAAACAGTTGCATGAGATCTTACTAAGTAGCAGCCCTTAGTACATGGTTTTGTGACAACAGTTGGAAGGGCCACCTTCAAACATACAATCTTAACAAATGGGCGTGAACACATAATTGCTGACTCAAGTGGCGGAGAATGGTGGCACATCAAGCTATCTGGTGGCTGTAAGGGTCTACTGGCTGTAAGGGTCTACTGGCTGCCAGCTGAAGACAAACCTAGGAGAAAAAATTCTCCTATAGGGTCACCCAATGGTGGTGGGTAAACGTATGGCTTATGTTTTATCAATGTAATTCTTTGCTCTTCTTGATGCATGTGAGGTTCATGTTTCCAGCGATGTCACATTTCTTAGAGGTGGTTTTCCCTCTTTTGTTTTGACCATTTTTGTAATGGTGGTGTACTCTGCTCAAATCATTAGTGGGTGAGAGTATGGACGTTGAATGATTAGCTGCATTTTGTATTGGTGGTTGCATCCTTGATTTTTACAAACTGGGATTTTAGTTGCTGGATTTCTATCTCTAGAAAGCTGATAGGGACTTCATGCTTTTTAATTAAAAAATTGTGCCTAAATTGTCAACTTACGCTTGGTGATTAATATGATAATAGTTTACTAAAATGAACTGGTCAAACATGGCCATCAAATTCCTTTTCTTTGAAGCAGATGAAATTCGGCTGATATTCTGGTAATGTGGCAGAAGTTGCTTTATGGGTCACAGATCATAATGTTAAATCTTGTTGTATTGATGCGATATTGCTTACAGAACTATCTAGGTAACAAATATTATAGGCAGATGTAATCCACATAGATTGTCTACACATCTACCATGGCTGTGAGTCTGAGTGGCATAGTGGTTCTCTTCTTGGTGATGAAGTTGTTTTCTTTCAGCTATGCATTTATGTTCTAAATTTGGTCGGACACTGTCAAACCTTAAAGTGTAAGGTTTTTATTAAGCCTTTGACATAGTTTTTGAACATGTTTCGAAAGAAATCTAAATTGTGTGCCATGAGAACTTCTGAAAATGCCTGGTGAGATCCTTCTGATTACAAGTTCCAAGCACTTTAACTTAAATATCATTTAATGATGCTTAATTTGCGTAAAGGCTTATGTCTTGTGAGCAATCCTTGCATGCATGTTTTTGTGATCTGATAGCTGTGAGTTTTATCAATTTTTAACAATCAGGTGGGATCAATTTAGCTTGTGTAGGCTTCGGATTTTCAATTTCGTTTCTACAGGTAGAAGCACATACAGAAAAATGCTTAATATTTTTCTTGCAATATAATCTAGATTTCCGGCACTTTTTCTCTCTAGATAAAGATTGTCCTCAACCAGATGTGTTTATAACTACTATTATCTAAACAACAGAAAATACTTATTGCAAACATTATTTCAGCAGAATTTCATATTGCAGATATTCTAATGAAAGTGTAGTGACAAATAAACTAAAACTTCAAATAGGAGCTATAAAACTTGTTGCCAACAAAAGGGTGAGACTATACAGTGAATAAGCAAGAGTAAAAAGGCTCGAGAAGAGTTTTGCAATATCCCTGGGAATATGAACTTGATAAAATGTAAAATTTCAGGAGGTGGTATGGAAGGAAGAAGAAGAACAGCTATATAACCAGTAGAAGCTGACAGCACCAGGTTTGAAGTTTGAACAGACTCTAGAAGAATGAACCAAGAGATTTGAGTTGATAATGCGTAAATCAGTAGACAATTGAAAAACCCCAGGGAGTGACTTGTGCAATCAGGTGTTAAGTTGTTAACAAACAGTATGCCTGCTGGACCCTAATTTGAAATAAGAGAACTAAGTTTCAAAGTTTCTTAGAGTTATTTTTTTTGAAAACGTCCCATGAGTATCAATAGCTGAAGTAAATTAAATGAATCAACATGAAGGTATTATTTGAGAAATGAAATTTAGACTCATGTGTGTTTAGACCAGTGATCCCAATTCTATAGTCGAAAAGAAATGTCTGCTACATTTATTTGTCAAAATAATAATCAGTGCAGAACTTGGACATGTATATATCACCTTGATATTAATAGCCTCATGCCGAAAATATATTGTTTGTCTTAGTTGTTCTATTAAGGTTTTCAGTAATATTTGGTCATCAATTTGCTGTATGACGTTCATGTAACATGTTTAGTGTCGAAGATAATTTTTCTTGTCATTTTAATCCTTTTTACCTTCTATAATCTAAAGAATTTCATTAACAATCTTTAGAATTTCATGACAAAGGAGTAAATGCAAGGAGAATGAGCTCAAATGCAAACATAAATGCAGTTTTCTATGCAACTTTCTAGTATCCAATTCAAGCAGGCAGCATGATATTACCCCTCATGACAATGGTGTATATCGTGCAGTTCTTTGTGCTACAACTGGGCTCTGTGAGTAGTTATCTCCTTACCAGCATTTTATTAGTGTATTTTGAATTTTCTTCCTCCTTTAGGTTTTAAACTTTTATGCATATGGTTACTTATTGCCATGCTTGTAGTTTGATAAGCTTTGATACGTTCATTTGTTGCAGACGATCCCTCAAGTGATCCCAAGGTCATTGGTGATCCGTATTGTACCGTTTTTGTAGGGCGCCTTTCTCATAGCACCACGGAAGAATCTTTGAAAGAGGTATTGCTGTTTAGGTTTATGAAATGGCATTCAAAGAAAACTTTATGAAGTTTTCACATGCATTAATGTGGTAATTATTCTGCAGGCGATGAACAAATATGGAAGAGTGAAGAACCTCTGTTTGGTGGGTCACATTGGTAAAATGCCGTCGTCTTTTTCCATATTGATCTTTTTAGTCTTTATATTTATCACAATTCATTTAATAGAAATAGTTCCTCTTTTGGAAGACATTCAAACTTCAGAGTCTTGGTTATATTTAATGAACTTTGGAGCTTCCCTCGCAAGTAACGAGCCTGAAACATATAGAGGTTTTAAGAACCAGCTTGCAAAATTCTTACGATAACTTCTTTACAACCATTTCTCGGTTGTGGAAGCATTTGAAAAAAGGAAGTGGGATTGTTTGCGTTGTTTGATACTTGCTGTCTTTAGTTACTTCTAGTGGAAATACAATAATTCTTGTCACAGCAGTGGCAGGTGGTAATGCGATATGGTTTGTTCCATTCAACATTACATGGGATTGAATAGCTTGCATGTATTTATCTATTTTTAGAAGCTAATTTCTAAGGAGGTTGGCTTGTTCTCGATTCCTTTTGCAAACATTCCATGCAGTGGGGATGGTTTATGATACAGTATAACTGCCACTGTATCTACAGATGATTTTTCAGTAAAAGTTAATACAAACTACACCTGCTGGGGAATATTACAAATTACTTATTATTCTCGGAGTGTTAACCTACAAGTAAAGCAGTATGGAACTTTCATACCAAAAATTAAGGATGATTAAAGATAACGAATACAAAATATATCTTTTAGAAGTATACAATGTCTCCCGAGTGCCCAATTTCCTTCCTCGAATAAGATTAATTCTGTTGTACATTAGTATGTTCCTGAGGCCCCTTTAAGGGTGTATTATTCCTAATTTTAGCTTATGAGCAAGAGTGACACTTTCATAATTAAGCATTCAATCTCTCAGTTATTTATTCACGATTTTCAATAGAGACATGGGACTAAAATGGTGTCCATGTTCTAGTATGGTTTTGGATATGAAAATACTGACAAGGCCCCAAATATGAGACCTTCTCTGTCACAATGAAAACTCCCTAAAATGCACTGTTGAAGTGCTTTCTAAGTTCCTAGTGCTTAGTGGATGTACCTCTATTAACATCTTCCTAAAGGTAAAAGCCCCTTCGTGACAAACATGTAATAGATCGGACACTTACTCTTTCTTCTTGTAAACTACATCCCTGAAATTTTTGTTTTTCTTGAACGACATTAGTTTACCTTTTCCCAGTTAACGATGATAATCATGAATGGATGATTTTTCTGTCTAGGATTCATTTTCTCTATCGTTGATGTCCTAACATTTGCTGTCTCCTTAGCTCTAATTGGGACAGCTAGTTCTTTTCTTAATTATTATGTTTTATCTACTGAGGTTGGTAACTGGTTATATTTTTTTGAAAGTCGGGCTCTTATAGGGTGCCTCAAAGCATTTTCTCTATCGTTGAATAATACAATGCTAAATGAAATTAAGTGATTCAGACACCAATGCTGGATATCCCTGAATCCTTCCTTTGGATTTATGTGCGGTTGAATTTCTCTTGTGGGATTTCATTCCCATACATCCCCAATGATTCATTTGCAGGATCATTGGAGTTTCTAAGTGGACTAATTCTTTGGTTGCAGTTCTTAAGTGGACTAATTCTTTGGTTGCAGTTCTTAACGTCATCACAGAATATGACAATTTTTTTTTGTAACCCAGAGGAACCCAGCAGCCTGCTTGGCACATAACTACCAGTAAACTTCTGGGGGGCTATGATAGTCGTTGCTTCCAAGAGTGCCACTCCCGATGGAAGGATAACATCTTGGAAGTTAGGACCCAATGCCCCCAGGACACTATGCACGACGACAGCATCACTGGATACATGCACGAGATAAGTAGCCACCTAGTTGACTTGCGGTGGGGTAGATACAACCGGTGGAGAAAAACTAGGAGGGGATGACAACTGCGCAGGAGGCACCGGGGGACTAAAGAACGATAATTGATCGATGGTCACGATTCTTCCATCGTGTGGGAAGCAGACCACTCGGAAAAGTGAAGAGACAAGGGCCCCCATGGCATAAACATAGTCACGGCCAAGGAGAAGAGTGAAATCTAAAGCACCTTGGGTAACCAGTACGTCTATATAGACAGTTTTGCCTCCCAAAGTAATAGGGAACTTCGGAAGGATCCCTAATGGTTGACTGGTTCCTTCGTCAAACGCTAACAGATTCTGTGCAACCGGCACAAGCTGTGGGGAGCCCAAAGCTTGCCAAGTAGTGGAAGGCATAAGACTGACAGATGCACCCTCATCCAAAACAGTGCCAAGTACTGCCTTATCATAGGCATGTACTGTAACCAGGAAAGGCACATGGGATGAAAGGCAGAATGCAATCAAATGACTCCAATCGAAGGAAACCATCGAACTACTTGGTGGGGGAATCGTATGATTGCCCCCCGCTCTACCGGAACCAAAGAAGGACCCTCTTGACCAACGGGGATAGGACAGTCATTTTCGGACTTAGGAGAATTTGACGAGACAAGAAGAACATGAGCATGATGCCCTTCAGAAATAGAGTGATCAACAGGTGATGAACCCAAGTCGACACTCTCTCTGACCAATGGTTGGTCAGGAACAGGCTTAGCACAGCCAGGTTCGAAAAGAGGAGGACGGACAAGAGAAGAATATAAGTCAATCTCTTTGTTGACGGGGAGAGGGTCTAAAGAAAGCCTCTGATAACCAATAGGATGTTGGGGTGAAGAAGCTGTAAGAATTTCCAAAACAGTGGAAGCTTTATCCATGAGAAAATAAAGGTGAAGGGGATGGTTGCCTTCACATAGTCTACAGGGGAACCAAATCTTCCCTTTCTTCTTACCATTGCTAGTTGATAGGGTAGCATCAGCATGACCTTCAAAGGACAATGAGGGATGAGCCAGATCATGAGACCATACTTCTAAGATCCTAGGAATGCTAGGACAATCACGAAGAAGATGGTCACCCTTGCACAATTTACAAGGAAACTTAACCTTCCACGGAGGAGCGGAAGGTGTTCCGACCGGGGATGTACTCAGAGGAGTAGCTGCATAAGTGGCCTCACCAGGCGAAGGAGGAGAGGAGGAGGAAGAAACAGGGGAAGAAGGCATAGGCCCAACCTTGGAATCATCATGTCATTGTTCAGATGAAGGAGATGGTGGAATAGGAGTCATGACACTTGGGACCACCAAGGTTGAAAACAACCATACAGGAAAACTGATGGTTAACCCAAGCAAAGACAATGTTGCCATATATGGAGCACCGACATTTCCAAATGAAGGAAACGAACGAGGATTTCCGTCTGGGGGAAAACCTTGGCCAGTAGACTTGGGGAATGTTGCCATCAAGAAAGAGCCTAAAAAACACTCTTATCACAACCAAGAACTCAAACTTTTACCAGCAATATTTCGTGGGCAGTAAATTTTAATACGCAAGAACAAAACTTGACCTTTTCATGTTTCAAGAGTCAAGAAAAGGAAGAAAAGCTGACTCTCTCTCTTTCAAGGTTTAATGAGCCTGAAAGGACAAGTGCTCAGATGGAACTTTTCTTTTAAGGAGTCTGAAAAGGAACGAAAGTGACTACTCTGGAGAACTAGGCAAAAGGTTTACCAAACAATCCGTAAAACTACATATACACCTTGGCGGTCGTATGAAAACCAAGGACTTTCCGTACGACAGTCAACCTTCCTGAATGTTGTGTTCAGTGCATTATAGTTTGCAAGGCGGTAGACACGGCTTCCTATGGATAAAGGATGATAACCTAGTGGGGTCTCCCAATGTATACGCGATGGTACGTGGGAGCACAATTCCGTACTAGACCACTATTGAGTCATAGAAGGAGGAATCACCCAACCTTGAGTGAAAACAATAGTGACTAAGTTTAACGACGTCGGAGCATGTCTCTAGCCTAGACCACTAAATAATGTGCGTTATGTTCCAATGCGTTGTTAGATTCATTCAGTTCATTTTAGAGTTGATCTTGGATTATGTTTCAGTTTTCAGGCCTTACCTTGTGTATATAATAAATCCTAGGATGCAGCTAGAATGCACGAAAAATCATTTTTCTTCAATGAACACCTACCTACGGGAGGGTAGAGAGATCATTTCCAAACCAAGAAAACCAATACAACAAAGGGAGTCACTCAATACATACAGACACCAATTCCTAAAGTGCATGGATACTACTAATGAGAGATCTTTATCTTTCGCTTTCCAATATGCAAACTTGAAATGCAAATTCACTTTCACTTTCATACTAAATGAATGAAACCTTTTTTATTTTGATGTCTTTAAATCTAGAAGAAACAAATAAGAAACAAGCAAGTGTGGAAAATCGTGGTTGATCCAAACAATTTTAATCTATGTTTGGTACTAAAAAGAAATCAAATCAATGCCAAAGATTGGTTCAATAACATTCACTAAACAATCAACCAGAAACAGGCTACAAGGAAGGCTCAATCAAAGCAACAAGAAGCCGCAAATGAACCTTGAGCAAACAAGCAACGAAGCCAACATATTCAAGGAACTTGAAACAGTGATCTAGGTCACATAAAAAAAAAACAAGATTCATTCAACAAATCTCACAAGAAAGTGCCTTAACCATGAATAGTGAAAAACAAGTCATCAAGCAAGCGAGAAAAGCAAGGGACGAGTAAGACTGATGGACTCATGAGGCAGAATTGAGAAAATCAATTCTACAGCAATCAATGCGGGTAATACACAAGGAAAAAGTGCTGATAAAGAACTAGCTGCATCAACAAAGCGATGTAAGTGTGGAAGTACACGGCTTTCCCGCGATGGTCCGATTTCCAGAACTGTTGCGACTGTTAGGCGTAATTACGTGATGAATAGGATATTATAAAAGGGTGATCGCGATGACAGCACGACTGTTAAAATTAAATCCATGATGATGTTCAAAACAGTGATAGGCGAACCAAAACTCCCAAATCAAAAATATCTAATCCTTTAATCAAATAGGGGTATTTCCCAGATCAACCCAAGAAACTCAGAGGACTGATAACTAATCCCCAAAACTTCAAAAGAGACCAAATCAACAAAAATCAAAACAAGAGCAAACAAGAAAAACAAAGGCGAAAAGTCTCCCCAGTGGAGCCACCAATTTGTGATGCAGGAAAGTGTTCCCTCTGTAGACAGAGGCAACCCCTCTAGCCCTAGAGTGGGTCTAATCACAAACAAGGACAAGTCAACAATAGCTTTCCTTAAACAGTTAAAGTTGGAGGCCTACCTCAACCGATGGTCAATGGAGTTCCGTTGCGTTGCTCTAGCTTTCGCTTCCTTCTCTTCAATGAGTGATCAACCTGAAACAAAGCAAAGGAAATACAACAAAGCACGTAACCGAATACAACAATGAACTACTTACTCACAAAGTCAAGAATTCATGAGCTATCAAGTACATTTCATACAAGACATAGGAAAACATCATTGATTGCATTAATAATGAAATAAGAGTCAGCTTACAACCAAAGTCTTGATATCACAAGCCTTCTCAGAAGGGTCCAGCCAGCATGTTCTTCAAGCATTCACTCTTTGAAGATGGATCTCCCAACATACAAGAGCTCTCAATGAATTTAGACTTCTGAGATCCATAACGTTTGTTTAGAGAATTTTCGGCAAAATCACGATGGAAAAAGAAGACAATGGTTGTCTTCCGTTCCTGGATGTTCTCATCTCGAAGAAAGCAGATGGTTCCTCTTCTCATCAAGTGTTTAGGAAGAAGATGCATACTGATCAGTACTTGCATGCTTCTTCCCATCATTTTCCAGCTCAAAAGTTAGGGGTTCTAAGCACTCTCGCCACCCGGGTTGTTAGAATCTCGGATGAAGAGAGCTTGGAAAAGGAGAAGGCTCATCTCCTAGATGTCTTTGTGAAAAATGGTTATAAGAGACACCTGGGTCATAAGGCCTTCCTCAAAGCTAAGAAGGAGTCGTCAATCCGTAGGGATTCCAATCATCGTGCCATGGGGGTCAACCTGCCTTATATCCAAGGGACCACGGATAAGATTGTGAGGATTCTGAGAAAGTTTGATGTATCCACAACTTTTATACCTCTTAATACTATCCGTAGCTCCCTCAGGTCTGTGAAAGATCCTATTGACCCTAAAGACATGAAGGGCGTCTATGTCATTCCGTGTTCTTGTGGGATTCTTTATATTGGTGAGACAGGTCGCTCTATTAATCAGAGGTTTAGCGAGCATTCGGCTGACTTGAAGCATGGTAGGACCAAGTCCTCAGCCTTGGCTGAACATGCTGAGAAGACGATGCATCATGTGTGTATCGAAGAGGCTCATGTCATTGCTAAAGTTGCTCAGTTTCACCATCGTAAGTTTAGAGAGTCCTTGGAAATTGAAAAAAGGCCGAATAATCTTAATAGGGATGATGGCTGGAAGATCAGCAGCTGCTGGGTCCCAGCCCTGTCATCCTAGCCTCCGCGATCCCTTCTTGGTAAGGCCTCAGTGTTTCTTGTTTCCTGCACTTGGGGGTTGTTTCCCTTGGTGGGTTTAATTATTTTCCTGTTTTTTCTCTTCGTTTATTTGTTCCCCCTTTTAATTATCACCGTAATGGTATAATTTATTCCCCTCCTTTTCCCTTTATTTTCGAAGATTTTTTAGTTGTATTCATTCCATTAATATTGTTTAATTATAATCCAACCCTTATATATAGGGTAGTTTAAACCTTGCTTAAAATGTAAGGTATTTATTTATTTATTAACCTATGATTTCTAACGACCTATTGCTATTTTTATAAATATATTTAGAATTAATTAATTAATTAATAAAATATGTTTTGTCGAAATA
>APFE031064835.1:10863-22787 GCA_000404065.3 Pinus taeda
AATAAATTAACATTTGATCTGTTTAATTTTTACCTCGCTCCATAAATATAATAGTTATTTAATATTAAATTAGTTAAAAGAAGTTTGATTGGGGTCCTTGGGTGGAAAAGTAGCTGTTAGACTTTTTAGCCGTTTGAGTCTCTGCTTAGACTATTTAACACGTTGAACTGGATCTGTATATTCAACTTGTCCTGACGATGAACCACACTAGTTGGTTCGAAACATGTCGCAAAATGATGAATTATGTGATTTTGCCGAAAATTCTCTAAACAATACAAGACCTCTCTCACTCATAAGCCTTAGACAAGATTAAGGGCACTTCACGACAAGCTATCAACAATCCCACACTTGCCACACTCACACCAGCTATCTAGCAAACTCACAAAACACTCAACTATCAGGAACTTTGGAACTAGCAATGCATAGAAATGGTGAGAGTTTAAATAGGAGAAGGAGTCTCCATGAATGGGGGAAAGGAGAGCTTATCACCAAGGAAGGTAGCACGATTGATGGAACTGCCACACCAGGAAAGGAAGGGTGACATAAGCAAGGCCAACAACCAGGTCTGGAGTCATCTAGAAGGCCGACTGTTGGAACAATTCGCCCAATGTGGATCATCGCGAGAACAGAACTGAGCTTCAGCGTTGACATCGCAAGTGATCAGTGTAGATAGTCAAATCATCGCTGAAGAGACCATATAGCCCCGCGCTAGTGACTCAAATCGAGCCATCGCAGGAATTAGGTGTACTTCTGCGCTGGCAACGCGGTAGGTCTATTCATGAGCACCTTTCACCGCATTTATTTAAGCCAATAGCTGCGATGATGCAAACAAATTTGGAAAAGTGGGTCAATTGTCAACTTAGGAGAGCATTTGTCTCTGATGGGCATGTTTGACTTGGTCACATGACATAGTGGAAAGAATCTGGAGTGAAGGCGGTGATAAATTACTATGTAACACCTAGCATGCCCTAGAACACCTTGGCATAATATTGCATTGACATACATTAGCACTTGGCACACATTGGCACATAGGTGGCTCTCCCTGGGAGGCAGGCTTACTCTAGTTTGTGCAGTCCTTCAAAGAATCTATGTATACTGGATTCACCTTTTCTCTCTACCTAAGAATATCATTAAAATGATCTGCTCCATCATCTCAAGCTTTATTTGGGATGGTAACTATGATAAGCACAAGTATCATTTGGCCAGCATGGCAATTCTGACTCAAAGGAAAGAGGAAGGACGTTGGGGCATCCTTGATCTCGAGCATATCATGGGTTGGGCATTACTTTTGAAAAGTTTTTGGCACGATCTAAATGGAGATGGTCTTCAACATAGCATCATCAAATCTAAATACCTCCAAAATAAATTGATGATATTGTGGATAAAGGTTGGCGCACACATCCCAAGCGACATATCCTATATTTGGAGGAGCTTTATGAAGGTTCACCAATGGATTATGAGAAAATTTAGTGGTAAATTGAAAAAGGCACAAACATTGAAATTGACTTAGATCCAATTTGTGGATTTACAGGTGATCACACCTTTCCGCTAGACCTTGCACAAAATATCCACAATTTGGGCATACACTATGTTAGTCAAATATTTATACAGGACATATTTTCCAATCTCTATCGGCTCATGGCTTCTCACGTTGGATTATATAGGGAACTTGTAGATAGATCAAATATCTACTTCTGAGACCTTGCACATGCGCACATATTTCTCACTGAAAATGAGGATAAATATGTATGGAACGACAATTTGGTGATGGGTCAAATAAAGGTAAGAGAGGTATACTGCTACATTTTTCCACCTATTCTTTCTTCCTCCAACAAATGGTTTATGCAAATATGGAAGTGGAATATTCCAACAAAGATACAAGTCTTTTCTTGGCTCATTTGGAAAAATAGAATCTTGACATGGGACAATATGTTCTGTATAGGATAGAGTGGACCTTGTTGTTGTTTACTATATATGGAGGCAATGGAAGACCCAACTCATCTATTTCTTTGATGCTTCTTTTCAAAATCAATTTGGAATGGTGTATTTAAGATGTTGCATTTATAAGAGGATTGAAACTTCTCTTTTGTGGTTAATTGTATTCGAGACTCTATTATTGAATATAAAACACTTAGACCACTTCCTATATACATTATGTGGGCAATTTGGAAAAGCTGAAATTCATTCATCCTTGAGAACAATTTTCCTAATATCTGGTAGAGGTGTGTTTACATCATGACATATTGCAAGGAAGCAAGCTTTGACGAGGGTACACCTACTATGAGATTGATTTCTCCTCCACTAAATTTAACACCTTTTCCATGGGGTGACTTTAATGGAGGTCATTAGAGCAATTGCTTAATATTAGCTATTTATTTTCAACATTAAGGTTGCATAGTATTAGATCAATAATAGAATGGATGGCCTTGTGATCCATGAGATATAATTCATATTACACCTTGATGTAGACTATATCTATCATACAATAAATAACCTTTGTGCAATGGGCCTTTCTTCCTGGTCTTCTGCTACTTAAAATGCTACATATATGAAATACTTTAGTATAAGTTGCATTCAAATTGAACTCACATGAAATAGGAAAACTATTTTCCAAGAGTTCTTATTTGTATCTTCATATTCTTGATGGGTTTACTTGTATCTTCATGGGTGGCAGATTTTTTCCTCTTAGTTGGAAAATGGTTCATCAAGAAAATGCCTCTTGTCAAACATATCTACTTAGTCTCGCAATAAATAAGTGTTACCATTTCTCCTGGTATTCCTGATATTAGACATCATATATCAACCTTTTTAAAAACATGTTATTGGCATGTTAAACTGTATAGCTGTATATTTCAAATATTTGAACATGCTTTGTACCCATGTCAATTCAACTTTGATAAGCATAATGTTACACAACACGAAATTGGAGATGTGTTACCTAAAGATGGGAAATCTATAGATATGCATATCAAACTTGATTTAAATTGACCTACGTATGTATTAAATATCGAAGTTTTGAAATAAACAAATTTGATTATGGTAAGCCATATACAACAATGGTGTGCATGGTCGACAATGACTGATTATGGTAAGCTATGGTGTACAGGGTCAACAATAGTTGATTATGCTAAGCGATGGTCAACCTGATCAAGATCGCTAACCATGGCCATCATGGTCAAACCATTTAAAAAAGTGGTGTGCATGGTTAACATGGTTGATTATGGTAAGCTATGGTCAACATGATCAACCATGATCATCATGGTCAAATTGATCAAACCATGTTCATCCATTGTTAACATGGACCCATGGTTAACCATGTTTGACTAAGATTGACATGGTTGACTATGATTGAACATGGTTTGATCATGGTTAATAAGGTTTACCATATTTGACCATGGTTGATGGTGGTGTTTATGGATAATGAACATGTCACATTTTCTAGGTTTAATAGGTTGACCATAGTTTACTAGGTTTCTTAAGGTTGATATATTATGTTGACAAACATGTAACATTTACTAGGTTGACCTAAGTTTACTAGGTTAACTAGGGTGATTTACATTGAAATCAAGGGAAATGAGTTTTATTTATTTATTTTTATAATTTAAAAAAAATACGAAAAAATAAGGGTTAGAAACTTACATGGAACCAATCAATCACCACACCAATAGATTCCTACATTGTCTCCTCAAGTCTTCTTGAAATTACTCCTCAAATAGGTCAAACAAGTGAAAAATGTATCATGGAGTCCCCTAGGTAACAATGGACCAACAACCACCATGTTTTCCCAATTAAAGTTGCAAGAGAATTTACCTACTTGTATATATACATGCATTCTTGAAATTGCCTATTTAATGTTGAGATGACAGTTCACATGGTAGTTTAAAGAAAGTTGAAGCATCAAGCTAAAAAACAATTTAAACATATGAACACATTTATGTGTATGGTGTACCATTACTATTTTCAACCATTAACTTTTTTTGAATACTTATACTTTTGAAGTCATTTAAAAAAAATCTAAAATTTAAAAATATTAAAAAAATAAATGAAAATCTCAAATATATTAAAAATAATTAAATATCCTAAATATTGATATAGGAAAAAAATTCCTATCACATTAAATAAAATAAATGATTATATACATATACATACATAATATCCAAAAATTCAAATTATTTGAAAGTGTATTTTTTTTAATAATATGATTTAACATGGATTTATTTAGGTTGAGATTCGAAGATAAAATTCTAACATCTAAACTTTGAACTTTGTAAAGGAGAAAAGATAAAAATGAAAATGAAGTTGGGGGTATTTCTTACCGTAAATTCATATCTCGAAAGCACCGTTGTTTTTTTTTAATTTATCAGTTGAAACATGGAAGCAGAACATATAAAAATAGACATCTCGTCTCATTTTTCCATTACTCAAAAGCTAGATGATTCGAAACGAAACCAAAATATGCCATTACTCAAAACGGATCTTAAACTTGAATACAACAAATGACTTAAACTTGGTGACATCTTTGACTTCTTTGAGTAGAAACCATGATCAGGCTTCAGCATGGGCTGCACATTGCTCTTAACAATTTCAATTTTGAGCATTTACTACATCACTCGCACGCGGATCATGAACCTGGAATTTCTCAGCAAGCTTTGGGCGAACGTCCTCCTCTTTGCTGAGACTCCGGAGGAGGGGGATGAGCTGTGAGAGCTCTGTGTCCGACTTCAGACCCTCGAAGCTTTTGATTGGGATCGCGTTGCTCTTCTGCAACTTGTATGATCTAGAGTTGTCGTCAATGATGATTACCTTCCGCAGATCCCTTCCCAGCCGAGATAGATCTTTAACTCCATGTTTGGCTGAATCTCTGTACAGCCTGAACTTGATGAGTTCACGATCTGTATCAATCTCGTCCAGAAAGCGGTCTGCTCTTTTTTTACTGCTTAAGGTGAACACACCCACCTCATACAGCTCTGACATTTCTGTCAGAAAAGCTTGGAGGCCAGGCCTGGTATAAACGTAGATCTTACTTTCTATACCATCCTGCGTTGGCGTGACTTCAAAATAATCGGACCCTTCATCTTGGGGTACCATTTGGCTGAGCCCTGCCAAAAGGGTGCCGTCCATGTCTAGAACCAGCGTGTGGCGCAATGGATCGACAGGAGGTGGCAACAGACTATCCAAATCTTCTGTCTTCTTCTTTAACGCTCGAGTTGCCACTGGTGCATTCCCAACCTTATCCATTTAACGATGCAAAGGAACAAATGGGCTATGCAGAAGCTTAAGGGGTAACCCACAGTCAGTGTCCTTCTGATAAAAAGTTCAGTCGCTCAGTAAAACTTCATATTGCTTCAATTTATTGGAGTTTTGGAATGGGAGGAATGGGAATGACAACGATTGGGTCAACAATAAATTATTGAGTCCAGTTTGACCGTTTGTGCAATGACTTAGATTGTGTGAAATATTTAACTGTAAGATGCATATGTTATACCTGAATCTTTAAAATACTGGATGGAATTAATTATATAATTTGGTTAAAACAAAACGCTTGGATTTACATGTGTTTTTCAAGATAATGGAAAATATTAATTATATAATTTAGTTAAAAAAAACTTTCAATTTATTGGAGTTTTGGAATGGGAATGGCAAAGATTTGGTGAACAATAAATTATTGAGTCCAGTTTGACCATTTGTCTATTTGTGCAATGACTTAGATTGGGTCAAATATTTAACTGTAAAATGTATATGTTATACCTGGATTTGTAAAATGCATATGTTATAACTGGATTTTTAAAATAATGGAAAATATTAATAACTTTATATGAATTGGTTGGAATTTGTAAACTAAAACCATACTTTCAATGAAAAAGTCTATTCAAATAAAATAATTTATTAATAAACAGAGTTCATAATTTGGCCCAATTTTTTTTTATTTAATTAAAATTTAAATATTTAATAAATCATATAATACATAATAATATATATTAATATATACTTTATTTTTTTAAATATATAATATTTAAATTATAATGAAAATTTACATCTTAAACGGAGTCTGGTCAAATTTGATCTTTTGTAAGTGTTTTAAGATTTTGTCCATGTTCATATTGATCCGTAAAAGTTTATATTGGTTCAATTTATTGGAATTTTCAATTGGGAATTGTAACTATTTGGTCAAACAATAAATAGTTTGATTATTTGTGCAATGACTTAAATTGGGTAAAATATTTAATTGTAAAATAGAGTTGTTATATCTGTATTTTTAAAATAATGCATGAGATTAATTATATAATTAGATTAAAAAATAATGCACTACATTAATTTTATAACTTTCTCAAAATTGCAATGGAAAAGTCCAAAACATAACATGTTTAGACAACCTTTATATTGTTTAAAATAAAATAAAATCCATTTACCTAATTTGCAACAACTAAAAGGAACAAATTGGCTATGCAGAAGCTTAAGGGGTAACATGCAGTGAGTGTCCCTCATTAACCTTCATATTGCTTCAATTTATTGGAGTATTCGAATGGGAATGACAATGATTTGGTCAACAATAAATTATTGAGTCCAGTTTGATCATTTGTGCAATGACTTAGACTCGGTCAAATATTTAACTGTAAAATGCATAGGTTATACTTGGTTTTTGGTTAAAATGAAAACACTTAGATTTTTAAGATAATGGATGTTAAAAAAAATGCCCTAGTTTTTTTCAAGTTTAAAAAAAAGACTTTCTATTAATTTTTTCAAAAAATATATTCTCTCTAAAATTTTACAGAATTGTTGGAATAAAATTTTACCAAAACTTTATATGGATTTGTTGGAATATGTAAACTTTTACCAAATTGTCAAAATACAATTTTGACATAACTTTATATAAATTTGTTGGAATTTGTGAACTTTTAAAAGACTTTTTATTAATTTTTTCAAAAATATATATTTTTTCTAAAATTTTAGAGAATGATTGGAATAAAATTTTACCAAAACCTTACATAAATTTGTTGGAATATGTAAACTTTTACCAAATTGTCGGAATACAATTTTACCATAACTTTATATAAATTTGCTAAAATTTGTAAACTTTTAAAATGCTTAAATCATAGTTTCAATTAAAAAAACTTATTGCAAATAAATTTATAATAAAACAAAGATCATCATTTTAACCAAAAAAATTTATTTTGACCATTTTATCTAAAAACTCTAATTTCTTATAACTATATTAATAAATATATAATATTTAAATTATAATGAAAATTTACATCTTCAATGGTTTCTCATATAATATTTAAATTATAATGAAAAATTACGTCTTCAACTGCGTCTCGTCAAATTTTATCCTTTGTGAGTGTTTTAAGATTTTGTCCATGTTCATATTGATCCATAAAAGTTCATAATGGTTCAATTTATTGGAATTCTCCAATGGGAATTGCAACTATTTGATCAAACAATAAATTATTGACTCTAGTTTGATAATATGTATAATGAGTTAGATGATTGGGTAAGTATATGTTATATTTGGATTTTTAAAATAATACATTATATTAATTATATAATTTCATTAAAAGAAATGTTGGGATGTTTAGCATAATGGACGTTAGAAAAAGCACCTAGGAATTTTTTTCAAGATAATAGGCATGATATAATAAATAATAGGTGTTATGAAGTTTTTTATGTATATTTTTTTTTTATTTTTTCAAAAAAAATTATTTTCTTTAAATTTTATTCAAATTATTAACATAAATTTTAACCAAATTTTTTGGTAGAATCACCATAAGAGAATTTTCTTTATTAATAATTTTTGAACCCACAAGTTGTGGTTCATTAACCACACTTGTTGGTTCGAAACTCCTAGACCAAAAATTTCTCTTATGTGATTTCTACCAAAAAAACTTTGCTTAATTCATTATGGATCACAGAAGCTTGAACACAGAATAAAATTTTATCAAACTCTTATATAAATTTATTGAAATTTATAAATTCTACATAATATTTTTCAAAATGTTAAAATCATACCTACAATAAAAATTACATTTCAAATAAATTTACAATAAAACAAAAATCATAATTTTAACAAAAAACTTTTTTCGGCCAATTCTAATTTAAAAACTCTAATTCCTTGTAAATCATATTAATGATATAAAATTATATATTTAATATGTATTATTTTTAGAGATATAATAATTTAATTTATCTTTCAGGAGATCAATTTTGATTCACTTTGTGATGTGTTTAGATTTTGTCTATATTTCATCTTTGCAGGTTTTAAATTTAGATTCATTGTTTTATCTAATAAATGTATAAATGCTATGATAATGGTTATTAATGATTACATTTCTTGACTATTTATCTATATTAATTATATAATAAATAAGAACAAATATAATATATTATTTTATATTATTTATATGATATATTGTTGTCATAGTTTATTTTGAAAGTTTTTTGGCATATGTTTTCATTTAATTTGTTCATTATTCATTAGGGATTTCTTAGAATCATAAGTTCTAGTTGTAAATTCTCCACCATTTTAGTCTTTTATGGATTTTTTCGAGTATTGAATCCATATATATCCAGTCAAAAAGCTATTTGAAATAACAAAAAACAAAATTTGACCAAAAAACTTTCGCCTAATTCCAATTGAAAACTCCAAAACATAACATATTTAGACAAAATTTATATTATTTAAAATAAATTAAAATATTCAACTATATTTTTCAATTTATTATTTTATTAAAATCTATTTTTTTATTGATAGAGATATTTTTATTAATTTTTAAAATATATATATAAAAATTATTACATCTTCATTATTTAAAACAAAAATTAATATATAATTTTCAAACAATAGAAAAAATCATTTAATTTTAAATTGTATCTTTTAAATATATATATAATCTGAAATGTTATATTCTTATTTTCTATGTTTAAAGTTTTTTTAAGTATATTTGTTGGTCAAATTTACTTAAAAATTTTGTTAGATTTGTTAGAATCGCAAATTTGAGTTGTGAACCCTCCATAAAGTGTTTTTTAATGAATCTATTCATGCATTTAAAATACAATTTAAATAACAAAAAATAACAATCTAACTAAAAATTATTTGGTTAATTTCAGCAAAAGAACTCCAAAACTTTGAATAGTTAGATAACATAGTTGAAAATTTAAAAATTTTTATTATGATTTTTTTTAAACTCTTTCTACTAATTAATGAATATATATATATAATATATATATAATTACATCATATTATATATAAATATATTATATATATATATATATTATATATATATAATTATTTATTATATATATATAATTAATATATCTATATAATATTATTATAGAATAGATAGATATATATATACACTCACACACACACGAAATGACTTTTTTCACAACATGTTTTTTTGGTTAATTTTAACCAAAATACAGAAGAAATTTTAAACTACTTAGAACTGACTAAGTAGTTTAATATGTACAATTCGAGTGCACTAGAGGTTTTTCAAGGTGCTTTAGATTTACACTCCCTTTTGAAGTGCCCTTCCTTTCTACATTTCGAGTAGAACTTTACAGGTTTTCCTCGAGATTTAGATCTACCATTCGAGGACTTATTTTGTTTCTGTTCTAGGAATGTCCTCATACATACAAGGCATCACCGTTATGGCCCTCCATGTTTTTCCATCTCATCTCCTTCGACAACAAGGATGAGACTATTTCATCAAACTACAAGGCAATTTCATTGGTACCTATTGCAACAACTAGCATATCCCATGAATCTGGTAGAGAACACAACAAACTAATGAACTTATCTTCATCTGAAATTTTAATATGAAAAGATAATAAATGTCTTACACAATATTAAAGACATTCAGATGCTCTGTCACTCAGTATCCATCTTTCATCGTGAGGTTATACAACTTTTTTCATAGAAATAGTTTATTGACTAGAGACTTAGATCGGTACAAAGTCCCCAACTTGTCCCACAAAGCCTTCACTGAAACTTCCCTTGATACATTTTGATACATTAAACAATACTAAATCTGAGACACATAATTGTATTGTGCTCTTTACCTTCCGATCCAATTTTGCCTAGTCTTCAGCTCACATTGTCGTTGGTTTATTACCCGGATCTATCCTGATCCAATGATATTTATCCAATAGCAGATCCTCCATGTTGAGTTTCCACAACTAAAAACTCTCACCATTAAATTTCTTGATCTCTATCTTTCTATTGCTCACCATCTTCTTTCACCACAATAATCCTCGCAGATCTCCCATTAAACAGGGTCTACCATAGGCCCAAGCAAAACCCCTTAGCAACAAAGGTGTCCGCTTGAAGCCAAAACAACTATGATACCAAATGCAGGTTTTAACCCTTACATAAATTACCTGCATACGAATTCTAAAAACAGAAAATAAACAATGGTGAAAGCATAAAACATAAAACAAATATACATAGATATCTTCCCTTGGATCCCAAAACCGCGACTACGAGATTGAATTTCCATTATATACCTTTCAATGTTACAATACATATATTTACATGTCGAAGCATCCATAAACCCTCGATTAGAATGTAACCGTAGTTCCCTTGACTGGGTCTACAAAATACCATGGAAAGAAAACCATCATGGCCAAAACCATAGGTATTCATGGAAAGAATATAACACACACCCAACAATTATATTGGAAAATTTTGGTAAAAAGTAATATTTTGTTAGATCGAAGACTTTTGCGATCCATAATTAAGAGAGATAGTCTTTCGGATTAATCACATCGTAAAGATTGGGTCGACGTTTCGATATATATATTTTCTAGAATTAAGTATATATATATATGAAAATTGTGAAGTGGATTTAGTTTGGAAGGTTTGGAGGAATGTTGTATTTTTCTCCCTTGTTTAATTTATAGCAAGTAACATATTGAGGGTGATATTGTATGCACACTTCTATATTTTTTAGTAGCCACAGTACAATGCAAAAAAGGGTATTTTCCCATAAATAAAGATTTCTCATACACCAATTTAGCTTCTAGCATGGTCATAACTTTGAAATTAAATTATTATTATTATGGTTCATCAGGGCCATCACTCCTTGGTTGGAAAAATACTTCATGTACATGTGCCTCAAAGTTTTCCAACTACTCTTGGAGCCTCTTCTAACCTCTATGAAGGGATAATAACCAATCTAGCATATGCCACTCATTATACTAGAGATCATTAATAAATCCAATGATCCCATTTTGGTCATCGTAATGATCCTTGGCAAGTTATTCTACTGGTGTTGTCACTAGAAAAATTTGTGTTTCAAGTAAGTCAAAATGTAGAGGTGGGTCTACAAGCCCCAGGGAGATCATGTTATACTATCAGTTGTACACTTTTTTGAATTTTATAGATGGTGCATCCAATGAGTTGACGACATAAGTTTGGATTGTGCAGTTATGTATTAAGGATTTCCTATTAAATATGGGTTGATTCCTCTAGGAATTGCACAAGGAAGTAGGAGCTTTGGCATAAAGAAAAATTGGCTAAGTTTTGGATTGAGCTAGCTTGTGAGGTAGATAGTTAGATCATACATGTGATGGGATTGTTCTAGTGTGAACAAGAATTGTATTTTCTACTTAGACCTTCTGGTTAATGCAATATATATAGTCACTGTTTCAAACAGTTTCTTTCCCCAAAGAAATATTGTATTATGTGTGATTGATAATCTTCCCTTTTTTTATTATTGTTTTCATCGATCATTATTGGTTTCTGCTGTAAAGAGTAGAGTACATTCCTATCTTGGGTTTTAGTACATCACATGAACTATTGAATCTACAGAAAAATCTACATGGTATCAGAGCTAAAGACAATATAGAAGAGGATATTTCAAGTTTGTTGTGCAAGTGAAAATCGAATTTGCATTTCAAATAAATTTACAATAAAACTAAAATCA
>APFE031064843.1:0-12531 GCA_000404065.3 Pinus taeda
CAAGCTCACCAAGTCCTCATCATCGACAGTCACCCCCACACTTCCCATCTCATCCTGGCATTGGGTGAACTTCGTGAGATACTTGGGCATACTGTCGCCTTTCTCACACTTTATGTTTCTGAGTTTATCCTTGAGCGGGAACTTCCTCTGGTCGCTCTTGCTTTGGTATAGATCTGTCAATGCTTTCCACATCAAGTATGGAGTATCCTTTCCATGGAGGCTGGACACAATGTGATCCCTCACGCCCTCCAACAGAATCTTTCGACACTTTGCTGTCTTCTTTTTCCAATCTGCGACTTGAGCAACATCAGTAGGTTTTGGGACATCTGCATCTATGAACTCCTTCAACCCACTATCATCTAACACCGCCTCCATCTTGTCCTTCCATGCAATATAGTTTGAGCTGCCATCAAGGGCATACTCCAACCGCAACCCGTTGAAAGACATTTCAACTTTGACACCAAGAAAACACTGCTGCAAATTTGAATTCCACCAGCTCAAAACTCAACTTCTTCCAATCTAAAATTCATGAGAATGAAGTATTTCTTGTACATAGATCGAATATATGGGCATTCACTGGATATCTCACCTTCCAAGAGAAGGATGAATCCAGAGGCTACCTGGCCTGATTACAGACTCTGCCTGAAGAAATAAAACGTAGTCACTTCCTGAATATAGATCTGTGATCAACCTCGCTCTTGATTATCCTATAGAAATCTCTTTCTACAAAAATCAAACCCCAACACCTCGTCTCTGATACCATGTAGAAATTTTATGAATAATATGACACTTATTCAACCAAGATTATCCTGATTATACACTATTGCGGAATGCATGCATAATACATAATCTCATCTATGTTGATCATCAATTTAGCAGTATTCAGACACATACACATGTGCACATTGAAGCATCAATCACACATATCAACACAGTATGTACCCGGGGAAAGCATCTCACTAAAAACCCCAAACTATCTTTGTATTATATTGATTGAAATCATGTAACAGTATACAGTACAATACTAGCTCCACTGCTACACACAATACAACATAGATATGAAACAATCGCTGGCTCAAATCACCTCCACTGCTTGCCTACCTCCACTGCGCAATCCTGCATATATAATACTGAGAATGGCTGATCCATTCACGTGTTTCCCATGTGTAATCCTCATTGGCAACTCAATCCCACTGGTTGTTCAAATCACATGCACAACTATAGTCACAACTGATAGCTGTCTTGCCCTTTCACTTACCTCTAACACTTGTCTCCACTGAACTGTCCATGCACTGAGTTAACTGATGTATTCTTCAGTTACTTTATGAGTTAATAATTATTGAATTAATTAATAACTAATTCACACCACTCAAAATTAGTCTATTTTCCAGTTAGACTAACTACAACTAGTTCAACTGAGTCAAACTGAACACAACTCCATCAAATCCTGATCCAACTCCACAGAACTCAATCACTGAAGTCCTCCATGCAATAGCTCAAGTTAACCCATAGGAACCACGTATTTCCTTATGGCAGTTGCATGTGCCACATCTATAGCTCAAACTGAAGTGCTCCAACAGAATAAGATAATGTTTATAGTCCAAAATTTATTAAGGGCTAATAATATTCGACTATTCTATATTTAGACTGATAGTACCTCTGTTGTTGTCTAAAAATAGAAGTCCATCTATTTTTACCAATATGACCAACCATCCATAAACAACATCCTGCAACTCCTAGACCATGATCCATAGACTTTGTGCCAAAAATAGCCTGTGGGCCCACTTAGTGAAGGCGACTTCTTTCCACTAAGCTCCATCATCTTGTTGCAATCTCAACATCTTTTTCAGTACATGGAATATTATGCCCTTTGGACTAGTAAATGCTCCATCCACCTTCCAGAGGATTATGGATGAAACTTTTGAAGGTATGGATGTTTTCTTGAAGAAATATATTGATGATGTTCTAATTCATTATGTAGATATCCCCTCTCATATAAAGCATCTTAATATATTCTACAAGAGATTCAAAGAAAAAGGTATAGTTTTATCAGATTCAAAAACGAAGTTATTTCAGACTATGATAGATTTCTTGGGATATGTGATTCAATATGGATCATATTACATTATGCAACATAGTCTTGATTTCATAGATAAATTTCCAGACAGAATCATTAATAAAACTCAACTACAAAGATTCTTGGGTAGTTTGAATTACATCTCCAAATTTGTTAGACATTGTGCCCAAGATAGAGTTTTATTGAATAAAATATTGCAAAAAGATCCAATTCCATGGACAGAGGATTTAATAGAGGCAGTCAGAAGAATTAAAGGAAAAATTAGGAATATTTCTCCTTTAAGCACAATCAATGAAGAATGGCCTAAAACCATCATTACAGATGCCAGTGATATCAGATGGGGTGCAATTTTCTGCCAACATGATCATAATAAAAAGAAAATGGAATATGAAATTTGCCAGTATGCCTCTAGAATCTAGTCAACTACACAAAAAAATTGGTCTAGTCTAAAGAAAGAATTTAGAGCTGTCTGCCTTGGCATTGCCAAATTCAAAGATTTTATGATCTATAAACATTTTACAGTCAAAACAGATTGCCAAGCCCTTAAGTTTGCTATCCATAAATGTGACTTTGAAGATGCAACAATGGTTAGATGGATAATGACATTGGCCCAATATCATTTTGATGTAGAGTTCATTTATGGAGTTAAGAATTCCTTCACAGATCTTCTCAGCTGGGAATTTTTATAGAGAAATGATGTAAATAATATCAGATGTAACGTCATAAGAAGATTAGAAAATGATATTCACATTGAATGTGCTGATCATTCTCACACTTTGAATCTGCAGAAACCTCTACTCAATTATCAAGCAAATTGGTTTCCAATGAAAGAAATCAAATATCGGCATGGATCTGGACAACATTATTTCTCATGGGATGATCAAATGCAAAGAAATGATGAAGCTTTTGAATCTTTAAGCTTTCTTCAAGATTTGAGAAATCTTGATTTCACATTACACAAAGATGCAAATGAAAATCTAATCTACTGTGAAATCTACATTGATTGCTTCCTATTGCCACCCAACCTTCAGAACTCTGAAAATCACGAACTCCAAGAGAAAGCCTGGCATACAAGTATGTGTTTTGAAAATAAAATTAACTCATTTTTCTATAATGTGTAGTTTTCTTTTAGATATCATGGGATGCAAGTTACACAAATCGAAGAACAAGACCCCACATCTGAATGGTTTAAAGAATGGTGGAACATTTATGGTACCAGTCCTCTATGTTTTTACCCATTCTCTCTCTGGTTATTACAACTTCCTGGATTTACAGAACCACGGGCACATCAATCAGGAATTTTATACAAAAGGATTTTGGATATCAGCAATATCACCAATTATCGCATGCTTGCAGCACTCCGCGCCAATGGATCCTTTCATTGGTTTATGAATCCTTCCACCTCAGCCACTAGTATGGTGCAAATATGACAAGTGTGACACAAAATACCAAATATTGGTGAAACATTGTAACACCCGATGGGGTAAATGTGCATATAGACCAACATAATAGGAACGTAAATACAATAAACATATCAGCCATCAAAATCCATATATAAATATTAGTACATTTGCACATGACAATCAAGGGAATGAATTTTTCATTAATAATTGCAATGAACCAACCGGTGATGGGACTACCACATTCGACCCAACCATAGATTGGCTGAGCCAAGTCTCTCTTCAGCCAATCACCCCTGTGCCATATTCCAAGAATGAATGTGGGACTCATAGAACACATCAAAAACACCAATCAATGTGGATTCCACCAGAGTTCTCTGGCTACATCGTGAGGAATTTTAGTGCCTCCTAGTCTCTCAAGCTTTATCATGCATCCTTGGTCTAATCCAGGGATCACAAGGCCCTACACCAAGACATACTCTCCAGGATTTACCATGTATTCCATCCATGAATCACTAGGCCCAATAGAGAGAAAAACTACCTCTTAGCTTTATCGTATATCCCACCATTCGCCGACAAAGATTCCTAGGCCCACCGAGGTACAAAATCTGGCTTTACCGCAACCCACAGCCTGATTTAGGGGTTACTAGGCCAGTGGTTTCATGCATCCTCAGTTTGATTCGGGGACCACTACCACCATGTGTTTGTCAATTCGGAGATCCACCCCACTCAACTTATAATCCAATTCGACCATCCCCCACAAACCGCATGAGAGAACCCATCTCATCAAAGCTATCAGGAAATGGAAAGGCTAGGCTAAAAATATTGTCACACCTAGAAAGACCCATCCCATGGTAGAAAAGAAACACATGCAATCCCGTGCATGCCAAATTTAGCAAGGAAAATACACTTGCAAGTTGATACCTGCAATGAAGCCCGTTGTAGCTACTTGATCCTGCCTTTCCCTGCTTGATCCTTGCTTCCTCTTGCCTTATTTTCCTTTCTTGCTCCAATGCCAAAGTGCTCCAATAATGCTTTAAGTGTCCAAGAGTATGAGAGAGAGAGAGAGAATAATGAGAGAGCTCCAAAGCTAAACTGACAAAAGGTTCACACTGAAAGGAAGAATCTTGCCAATTGATCCTTAGAAGCCTTTTTATTAATGGGGCCTCTATTCTCTTCATTTCCATTATTTTCCTTCAATTTCCTCCTCAAATGTAACCTGTGACTTTTCACCTTCCTTTTCTCCTAACTTCCATTATTTTCATAAATAAATGTGCCAAAATACCTTTTAACCTCTTTAATGTCTTAGCCACTGCCTTTTCCAATTTCCTTAGCCATAAACAACCAAATGAACACCCCCTAGGATATCTTGCCCACCATTCAGCTTGGAATACGTGTCCCATCATCCATGGTATTTATATATTTTTACATGAAATTTTCACGTGGGTTGTTACAGAACCCTCCCCCTTGGGGGAACATCGTCCTCGGTGTTCAATGACACCTATAACCAACATGACTATTGAAACAAAATATACTGCCCATGGAGCTTTATAACACAACTCGTTGTAGTATTTACAATGAATACCCGCTCAAAAGCAAAACATCATGACAACATGACTAGATAAAAACCATACTATATATTGGATATTTATAACACAGCTCATTATGGTATTTACAATAACCACATATATACATATGCATATTTGCTCAACGAGCAAATAAAATAATATCATGTTTGCATCTGCAACAAGGGAATCCAGAGGCTCACACCTCCACCCTAAAATTAATACCAGGATTGGCCTCCTTCCCAGGAAATCCAAAACCATTGCAAAGTCAAATCTGCATCCAATGTCCAGTTCTATAATCTTGAGCCACTTGTCCTCTCAGTGAACAGTTATTGGATCATTGTTCCAAGGTGCATTCCCAATGTGCATCTAATTCCATCTGGCAATGCTAATGACCAAAAAAAATACATCCATGACCTTCCCTTCTCTGCTACACAGTCCCTCGGGAATCTGGTCACCCCTTCCATGCAGTCACTCACCTTCCAAGTTTCACTGGCACTCCTATCCTAGGAAGTCCATCCCTTAACAAGGATTCATCACATTAGAAGATACAAAAACCAAGGAATCTACCTGCCTCAACGCATCATACCGATCATAGTATGCTCATGGAAATCAATGGACACTATTGGGTACTAGTGTCCCACAATGGCCCTGCTCCTGAATACTTTACCAGCATGTTGCTACATGTTCCAATTTCTTTTGTTGTTGTTTCCAATTCTTGTAGTTGATTTTAACCACCCAATCAGGCATTTTCATGCTTCCTGTACCAAGCACATAACTTCCATTAGATTCAAAATAAATTGAAATAAATTCATGTCATACCTCATTAGTATCTGTCCAATAAGGTACATTTGTAATCCTATTCACTTCATGTCACAACAAGTCAAAGTAGCATATTTGACCAAATCAACATGTATAAAAATATCACATCAGGTTAGCTCAAAACATAACCATAAAAATCATAAATCACATGTAACCATCATAAGCCAGAATCATAATTCACATGCATAATAAAACTGAAATACAATACCGATACTTATCCTCCATCGATCCTTACTTCTACCTTTGTTCTTTCATACACACACTGAATCAATTTCCACACCTAGCAAACACCCAATGCCTTCTCCTCCACCAGGTGCACACATACGCATAGTGTTCATCACACACATACAACCACACATGCCATACAACATCATGCAACGCATGCACCTATACCTAACATACAACACAAACACCTACACCCAATGCATAACACAATACATGCACCTACACAATGCACATACATAGTACTACATGCCCTCAAAAAAACATGTATGACATGCACACAATACCACACATGCACCAGTACCATATGTACTACATGTACACAGTACCACTTGTACATTGCACCACCTACACAATGTGTGCACAACATCACATGTACACGGTGCCACCTGCACAACGTGGAAACAACACCACATGTACACTACACCATTGTACAACGTCTACACAATACCACACGTACATAGTACCACACGCACGACATGTACGCAACACCACATGTACACAGCGCCACATGCACGACATGTACATAGCAACACATGCACCCAACGCCACTTGTACAACATGTACATAGCACCACACGCACACGGAACCACTTGTACAATCATGCACACCACACCATATGCACACAATACCAATGTACCACATGCACGCAACACCACTTGTACATAGCATTGCATATCCAACATGTACATAGAATCACCTATACACAGCACTGCATATCCAACATGTGCACAACACCATATGCACACCACCAAGTATCCATCATGCACACAATACAATATGTACACAATACCACATATCCAACATGTACACTGCACCATCTATACCCAGTATTGAATGTGCAACATTCATACAACACTATTTGTACCATCATGCACATAACACTGCATAAACAACATGTACATTCACTATGTATACACGACATCGCATGTGCACGTGTCATAGATGCAACATGTACAACATATACAGTATATGTACAACAATAATGCCACACATCCGAAACCACGTTACCTCTACCAGGAAACCTTGTTTCTAGTGTCTTATCTATGCTTATCCTAGCACGTTGCATACCACACTGCTTTCACTTTGCTGATGTATCCTTCAACATTACCTGTCATAACATAAACATGGGAATAATACAAGTATACAATATCAAATCATATCCACATGATATTGACCTTGTATATTTGTCCTGACTACTCTTCCCAATTGATTCCTCGTAAGACCATGAACCTCTTCATGTTGTTCTCCTGCATAAGCAATCATTCCTCCACAAGAATGGTCCCTGACAACCATTTCAGACAGTAACATAGATACATGGATACATACATATGTTATGTTAGCGTAAAACAATCATGATCTGTCAGGCAATGACATACATACATACATACATGTATACATATCTAAACATCAACATAATCATGATCATAACAAAATTTCCAGATAACATAAGGTCAAGGTTAAGAGAAATTCCTTTATTTATGCATAGGCATTGAGAGCAATAGTTCCCATCATAGCCAAGGCATCTAACACCTCATATCGATTTACTTTACCTTTTATGGTTACCTTTCTTGTGTCTGCACTGCTACTGTCCATTTACCACAATGGACCTAACGAGTCCAACCGATTATCATAGTCCTACCTTCCGCTGCACTTACTCATGCACAAAGTTTCATCTGGGTCTTATATCATCAGTTGGGTACCACACATATCTCCCAATTTCCATCAACTTTCCTCTTTCCCAACCAATTCCCAAGACTCAAAACATAAAAAAGGAAAGACAAGAAATAAACAAGAAGAAGACAATAAAACCAATAACAACATGACTCCGCAAACAAAGTGGTATGGCCATACACATAAACAAAGCTACAAATCAAGCTCAACAATTCATAAAAGACCAAAAGCACAAGACTAACAACAAACACCATGACTCAATCCCCATGGTTCCTAGGAAAAGCTCGACCCGAGCCTTCTTCAATATTTCATGGCAACCTCTCTTACCATGCAACTCCCTACATCATGCTTTCATTAACACATAACTGTTTGCGCATAAATAAACATAACAATACACTAGTTACCTCATCTTGTTGTGTCAATCGCGTTGCTTGCAACTGAACACATCCACACCATCTCTCAAGGGACTCCAATCCTTTGACAGATCCTCCTGTAACTAAAGACTAGCTAATATACCTGTCAAATACATGTTGATGAATATAGCATGTATCCACATAATGGCAGACTAGATTAAGGTTAATAAGACTTACTATAGGCAAAGAACTCATTCATTTGGAATTAAGGTTTCCAAACATGGGCAAAGGAATTCTTTCCCAAATCCTTTCTTTGACCTTTTCCTTGCCGCAATCGAGGCTTACTATGTGTTGTCACATCACCCAACTATTAGTGATATAAACACATCAACTACTACCTTGTCAGGCTAATACCGACATGTTTCCTGCAACTTATCACGCATGTCAACCACATGTTCCAAATATCAATACAATCATATTTATCAATTTGAAATCAACTTTTACAAACAATCATGTCATAATCCATAGTCATTAGACATAATGCTACAACTATCAACTACATTCAAGTACATATCAATTGTCTCAACACATACATGTTAGTACAATCATCTTAAAACAAAATCATTTGAACACATACTCATATTAAGAAATTCATCAATCATTCAAGCACTTGCAAACATACCATGTTAAATAAATCAACTAGACACCAAACACTCAAACACCAAATATATGCCATAATCAAACAATCAAGCACCAGGTAGATGACATAGGCAAGTTCATACCTTAATGCATCTCAGGGGAGGCAATCTTGTTTGCACAATCAATCTAGGTTAGCACGATAAAACTTCACAACATATTAACATAAATCATGATATCCATAACAGTAACTTACTAGCATGTTCACATTATAAGCTCATAAGCATATGTCGTTCATACATAAAAATCACATATGTATGACCAATCTCAATTAGTATGACACCATATCACAAATATGTCAGCTCAAACCTGAGTTTCGCAACCATAATCATCAGCATAGGTTAAACTAGGTTAGCACAAACATATAACATCAATATCTTCAATGCAATGAACATAACCATCACGCATATGACCAATCCAAATTACAACATCAAGATCTCAATAAAATAACCCTAATGATCAAGTTAATAGCACATAACAATAATAAGCTATATATCATGCTCATCACAACATAAAACCTAATCGTCAAGCTAACTATCCTTGAACATACTGAACAATAATATATAACATAATCATCAATTTATCTAACATAAACAACAAAAGCAGTGCATACGGCCACATGTTACTATCACTCATGACTATCTGACACATGTGCATATAAATACACTACTCATCTAACATTTATCACCGTAACATCAAATTCATATATATAAACCTAATGTATATAACCCTAATGCATATAAAAATACTTAACTTACATACCTGCATGCCCACATGTAATACTTTTATGATGATCTGCCCTTGCCTCAAGGTCCAATGCTGCAACTTCACTTCGATGACCTACATCTCTTACTTTATCTTAGCCAAATCATTAGCATCATAATAACCAATAGTACCATGATGACCTAAATTGCATACAATGACTTCACAAGCCACGTTTGACCTAATATTCAAACTATAACCAAGACCATACATGCATAACAACTGTATATAGACATATAACACATGAGTACCAAACCATACACACATCATTCTAGCTAGAGTCTGTTAGCGCTTGAAATTTCACCTAGGCTGAGATAGACAAATCTCAAGGCTACATCAAACCATTCAGCCTCGTAGCTAGCCCTACGAGGCAGGAGAAGGCTCTCTCCGGTCAAACTCAGTAGATCTTTCAATAGGATGAGCTGACCCAATTAGGAACACTGATATTAGGCTAGTAAATTGATAAAGAGGGTTGATTTAAAATTTTTGGGGTTTTGGTGGCAATTGGAGGGAGTGCAATTCAGGGTGCGGGGATTGAGCTCAGTTTTTGCAGGGGGGGTCTTTGGGGCAAGGTAGGAGTTTGTGCTGATGCCTTTAGCTGAAATGGATGATCAAGGAAGAAAGGAGAAAAGCTAAAGAGGGCAAACAATGACTTTGAATCCTCTCTAGACAGTGGAAAACATAAACCTTAAACAAATTTAAACGCTGAGCATGGCATGCATGAATTCAAACTTTATCACTTCATTTGTTTAATAAACGGCAATAAAGAAACAGATGGAACACATAAACACACTTACAATTACAATAAGAGAACACACCATCAACACAAGAGTCCACAAGAATCCCAATGATGTCTGCAAAACCTTGGTCTTCCTTTTCCTCAAATTGCAGAGATACAAGTAAAATATACAATAGGAGCTTCTCCCTCAAGAGTCCAACCATGAAAATGAGTAAGAGAAGGCATAATATAGAAGATCTAACTCCTTTCCCCACCTCTAGGGGTCGAGCTCAGCTTCCTAGGAGCTTTTTTAACTAATTCCAAACTAAGCACTAGATAATAGGCAGTCAAAACAACTTGCCTCTAAAACTTAGGAAACCTATCCATGCATTAAATATTTACCATTTACATCAAGGAAACTTCTAGAAGTGTTCAAGGAGAGTAAAAGTATCTAAGTGCCATGAAAATTACACAAAAATCCATCATTTACATGCCTCAAAAGTCAACCAAAGTAAAAACAGTGTTTTGTTGGCCGAACTGGTAAAAACAGTGAAATTCCCCTGAGTGGTCGCGCCCCTCACTTTCACTGGTCGCGCGCATTGACAACTCTGTTTGAGGGCCTTCCCGGTGTCCAAATCAGGTGCAAGATAGCTCATTGGAAAGGTCTGTGAGTCTACTTTCCAACGCCATTGGAATTTCTGAATTTGGAGTTGATTTGACCCCTCAAAAGTCATTTCTCCCAAGGCAGCTTTCTGCAACTCAAAAAAGGGGCAGAAAGTCAAAATTTGCATGTATTTTGAGCTTTTGGGAGCCCAAATCTTCATAAAATCTGAAACCCATCCATAGGCAAGTGTATTTTTTCATGAAAATTCCAAAAATGTAGAGTTTTCCCCGTTCTGAGCTGTCCCCATGACTGGTCGCGCACGGGGTGAGACCACTCAAATGGCCAAAACCTGTAAAATTCCCAAAAAATACCAAAAATGCTTCAAAACTCTCAAAATTTCTTGGGTTTGCTGCTAGGAAGAGGCTAAGGGGTATCATGGTGAGTGAGAGAGGCCTCAACCAAGATATGGAGCGGGTTGGTCTTCTTCCTCCCTTTGAGAGCCTCGGTCAACCTCCTTTGAAGAATCTTCATCCTTGCCTTACAAACATGCATCCTTGCCCAATAATGATTCTTCATGTTCTTTAGCAACTTCTTTTCTTGGTTGGCCTTTGCCAACAACCTCTCTAAGTGTGTATTCACCCGGATAAGCATGGATTCCCTCTCCTTGGGCAGCAAGTCACCGGGCCTCCTACGGTTGATGACTCTATCACTTCGAATCCTCCACAGCTCATCCAACTCTTTCTCATCCTCAAGTTGCTTGTTGCGCTGCTCAAGATAGTTTATTGTCCATTGGGCCATGTTGAGCCTCTGCTGTAACAAGCGGTTTTCCGCCTCTCTCTGTCGGATGATCTCATGCAAATCTGAAGTGGGGGAGCGAGCATCAAGATCAATGATGTCAACCTGTGTGTCACCGGCTCTCTCCTTCTCTACCATGGGCTATTTGCCCTCCCGTACTGCTGATGGAGAACGCGAGGCCCCTTCCACCTAGTGTGGAGATAACACTCGCTGACCTGTAAATGATGATGGCGAGACCCCTTCCACCTGCTGTGGAGAAAGTACTCGCCGAGCTGCTGAAAACAAGGCCCTCGGGCCTTTCTGATATGTAAGCTGTGGTGAGGAAGCAACATGTCTCGGAACAGTGATCTCAGGCTGGTGTGAAGGACCTCCCTCCTCATAAATGGCCTCTGGCTCTGGCTGTAGTGGCCCTGCAAAGAACTCATAAGAAATGAAGTCTGCCCATGGAATGCCCTGCTGACTCAACTGATGGGAAACAATGAGCTGGATGAGACCATGATGGAACAAACTCCTATACTGCTGAGCTGGGACCGCCTCTGAAACACGGACACCATCCTCTGAATGTCCTGGAAGAAGAAAACCGGGATGTTCATCATCCTCACTCGGGTAAAGTGCATCAACAGGCGAATGTGATAAGAGAAGACTTGTGAAAATCTCCCCTCACATGTGAAGTAATGCATGATAAGCCGCATGATCGGAGCATACTCCCCCCGGAGGAATCTGAAAGGAAAGACCCCCGACAAGTGGCTCATGAATGCTGGCCTAACATATGGCTCAAAATAAACATAATCTAGCATTTTGCGCTTGGGCCACACCTCACCCACATTTGGTATCCCGGTAGCC
>APFE031064857.1:0-46246 GCA_000404065.3 Pinus taeda
GCTCTGTAAGCCAAGGGATGGGTTCGTACTCCTGTAAAGGTCAAAAGGCGCGAGTTTCATCTTAAAAAAGTTACTTGAGGTCACTTCTAGAGCTTTCTAGAAGAGTGTTTGACATGTATTGAGCGCCTCCAGATGGTTCATGCATCCCTATGATAGAGGAACTTATCCCATCAAGAGAGGAGCTACCCCATCCAAAAGAGGGAGTATCCCATTGATTTTGGAACTGAATAACTTCCTCTAGAACACTATAAATACAGGCCTTGGGCCAGAGGAGAAAAGGTTGAAAGCTGAACATTCCAAAGGGTAGATGCTGCTGGAATTAGGACTTCCATTGTAAACTTGTGAGGAGAGATTACCATCCTTTCTTGTTGCCATATTGGAAGTGGGTGAGCTTGTCAAAGTGGAGGAAATCTCTTGTTGGACCCTGGGAGGAGCTTGCACAACACCAAGGCTCAGGTTGTAATGGTTCCTTTTTTGTTTCCTTAATACAAATAAGTCCATTCTTCTCAATGATTTGTTGTTAATGAATTATTTCATGTACTCCTTGGTCTATGTGATGAATATTCTTTGTTTTATGAAATATTCAGGTGTTATGTAATCGTTTGCTTTGTTAATGTATGCAGGTCTTAAAGTGAAGGAGGAGCTCATCTGGATCAGCAAGGCTGGACTGCTACAACAAGCGTTGGACCTAAGGTAAGATCGGAAAACACTTGGTTCTTATAGAATGATGTATGTTTAGAGAAGGATTTCTCTTGTTTGGTTTGTTTGTCACTAGAGAGTCTTAGACTCCTAGGGAGGTTAGGTTTGTCCGCAAAAATAACTCTTTCCGCATGACAAGGAGGTCCAAAGGGTGGACTTAAGCGGAAAGGGGAGAGCACCCCCGATCGTTGATCCCCAACATATCAGGTTGGAGGCAAGCTTGTGTGTATATAACCTAAGGCGAGACCCGAGCCGATGCGATATCATGATCGTGATATCGGCATATTGCAATTGGTGGTGGCATAAGGCAAAGGATGGACCCCTCGGGCCAAGCGACATTGCAATCACTGAAATCAGTAGATCGGTGTCGGAAATGGCATGGGACTTAAGGCAGGACCCCAGGCCGTGCAACTTGCGATAGAGCCGGACCTGATGGGTCTTATAGGCATGAATATATAATTTTTCAAGTCTAGAAAAAGGGATTTTTCAATGTAAATCGCATTTTCGTTAAATGACTGAAAAAAAAGAAATACGAATAAAGCGATATATAATGGACCCGAGAGGTTTTATGACGATGATGATGATGATGATGGTGGTGGTTAACATCCACTAAGACAAAACATTGGTCTATTGGACCTAAAGAAACAAATTATTTATTTTGATTTAAGATTTTATTCCTATGCTCAAAAAGCTTGGAGAGAAGTCTCCCGAGCTCACTATAATTTTGACATTGTAAAAGGCTAGGAAGGTCAGTATTGTAACACAGATTGTGAAATTGAGATCTAATGTGGTTGTACGTGGGGCACTCTAAAAGGAAGTGGTTTTCATCCTCGATGTTCCTATTCTCACATATATGGCAGATCCTTTCTAGCCATGGCGTTTTACGAACTGCCCAACAACCTGTTTCACTATGGAGCTCATGAGAATTCGTTCAAATATTTGCTATATTAATTTTATTCTTTGAGCTAGTTAAAATAGAGAGAAACTTTTGATCTTCTAAGGTGGGGTTGATGAACTTCTTATAATAACTTAATTTTCTTTTAGCTGCTAAATCTTTCTCACACCACATTTTTTCTTTGAATTTAGAAGTAACAATATCTTTAATGTTATTTATGTTTTTCAATGCATCATTCTCGTTGATCTCCCAATAGTTTAACCATGCCCTTGTATCTTTATGCCACCCCTCATTGAGCCTTAGGTGGTTTTGACTGGAGTTTAAAGCTAGCTTAGGAAGTCTATGATTGTCTATGATATTGAGTTTGTGCTTGTACAACAGAAACCTAATCATAGCTAGTCTCTCAATAGGGGAAAGACCTACTTCTATAAGGAGAATAGGATAGGGTGTATTACTTTTAATTTTCAGGTTATAAGTTATAAAACACTTTTGGATTTGCTGAATCTTTCTCCATGATACGTGGCATTTAAAAAAATATTAGTAACAAAACATTCATTGTGGATAAAAAATAAAATTTCACTATAGATTATAAATAAATTATTTGAATGTGATTCTTGAGTAAAATATTTCTAAGATCAAATATAATTCAAAGAATAAGGAAGATTTGTAATTCCATTATTATTTAATATGGAGTTAACATGCAAAAATTTAAAAATATTTCTAACGAAAGATGTATATATATAAAGATAGCCTATATATATATATATATATGAAAGTGTGTTGTTGTGTTTGTGTTTATTCTATGAATACATTTTTTCTCTCCGAATAAAGGGGATTATAATTAAAAATATATAATAACAAAACCCCCATTTAAATGCGGACAATGTGGGTCAAAATAAAATATAACAATGACCATGTGTGCAATATTTAAATGTCAACTATCTTAAATTATTTTATATAGACTTATGCTATGTTAATAAAAAATGTTATACTATTTATTCATTATTTTTAAAATATATAGTTGTATTCAATATTAATATATATCATTTGTCCAAATTAAAATAGTTTTTTGTTATCAATATATTTTTAGATACACATCCCTTCATATTGGAAAGGAAGCATGTATCCAAGAGATAGAGACGTACATTCCCTTTCACTCTATCTGTAAATATTATTTTAGCTAATAATATTTTTTAAATATTAATGTTAGAAGGAATTACCAATATCCCTCATGCTTTGAATTATAATCTCTCTCTCATGTTGAAAAATGTTTAATATGAAGTTGACACCTAACATTTAAAACAATATTACTAACAAAAATAATTGTCTCCTAGTATGCATGTCTATCCCTTAAAGCATATATGCTTTCTACATTCCAATATGGGCAGATGAAAGGAATGTATATGTAAAAATATATTAATAACAAAAAAACCATATTAATGTGCATGCCATAAATAAAATATTTCAATAACCATATTTAATAAAATATTTCAATATCAACTATATAGATATTAACTAAAGTAAATGAAAACAAAATATTTCATAACATTTCATTATTATCTCACTTAAAATGAAAGAAATATGTAAATCCTTCGATGCTTAACATGATTAAGTTCTATATATTACCAAAAAAATTACATTTCAATGAATTTTAATATATTTCTCTTCTATACACTTAAAATTAAGTGACTTTATATTTATTAAATCTTCATCATATTTCCAATTTTTAAATTTTTAATGAATAAAAAATAATAATAATTTAAACTATATTATATTTATTAAATATAATTAAAAAAATTTAATACATTAATATAAGTCATTATAGTAATTATAATTTTATGGGAATAATCTACTATGTATTTTTAACTCAATTATTGTTATAAAACTCTCATGCCACTTAATCAGATCTTACTTTAAATTGTGTTTCCAGCCTAATTAAATTAAAACAAATACTGCATTCTATAAAATAGTTATTAAAACGTATAAATAAAATATTATTCATGGTATCTTTAAATATTAGAGCATACAAATTTCATTATAATTATAGATGGTCCCTTTAATTTATTTTTATATAAATAAGAAACATAAAGTAATTAAATTACAAAATGAGGTTTAATTAGTTAAGCTCTAGGAATAAAATACTCGATATTACGAGATTAGCAGTTCGGTGAAAGCCTGATTCCACAGCCAACCATCCAAGGAGCTTAACTCGAATCTTTGAAAGCGTTATTCCACATCCAACTATGCAATGGCACTTAACTAGAGTTTGGAGGTACAAACCATAACGAATATTTGAAAGCATTGATTCACATCCAACAACGCAAGGCACTGGACAAGGTTTTAATTCAAAATGATATATTCACTATAATATTCCATAGCTATATTCACTATAATATTCTGATTTATTGCTCATCATAAATTGGACAAATATTTGTTAAATTTTTTACAATAGAGTGTTTTAACATAATAACTTGTCATTCTCTGTTCTACACCCATAAATATGTAGATGACTATTTAAATTAATTGAATGTTCCATGGTTTTTTAATATAATTACTCCATATTATATTACCCTAAATATTATCTTATTATATCTGTATGAAAGAGACTCCAAATAATTAAAAGACTCAAAATAATTAAAAGATTTCTTTTTTTAATTTTTTTTATAAGGATATTGTAATTAACATTATTATATTAAAAAATTAATCTATTTTTAGCTCAATTTTGTTATAATGTGTTTATTAATAACTTTTTTATCAATGTGTTTATTAATAATTCCTTATCGTAATAATTTATTGGTGATAAATTATATATTTTTGGAAAGAATTGATAAAATTCTTCCGAGATTAAAAAATAAAATAAACTAAACATTTTAATTTTAAATAGAAAAATAAAGTATGTAAAGGCTTAGAAATTATGATTAATATAAATATGTGAAGAAAAATATATAAAACTTAGTGTTAACAATAAAAATTTGATATGAATTGTTTAGGAGATTTATGGATTAATGTTTGGTTTCAAATTTTGGATTCGATATTACTATCAAAAGTAACTACAATTTGTATAATTTATTTTTATAATTTGTTTAAAAAATGAATAGAAATTTTAAATTCCATTTTAAACACATAGAAGATAATTTTAATCTAAATTCCAAATCTTAATAGAAAAATAGTAATATGTATGTTTTGAAAATAAGTCGAAATTTATTTTTAAAATGTCAATTTATTTTCACAATTATCATGAAATACTTTTAAGCATTTACTAAAATTTAGTAAATATAATAATAATGGGTATGGATTTTGGAGATTGCCATTAACATTATGAGCTATTCCATATAGTTTTACTAAAAAAAGACAAATACCACACCATTATTACCTTAAATATTCCCTCTTTAACTTTATATTTTTAATGCACAAAAGTGAAAAGGATGTATGTGAAAAACGTAAACACAATAATGATATTTTTAATCCATGAAAGTGAAAAGATGTATGTGAAAAGCATAAGCACGGCAATCAAACTGTCAAACTCCCTCATCGTCATGATTTAAATGAGAAATGTTCATATGTGCCCTAGAAATGGCTATGTATGGTATGTTTGAAGTTGATTTAATTAATTTCATGCATATATCTATATAATATCCTATTAATTATATCCTAACCATTAATAGGATGTATAAATACCATAAGAGTGGTAAGCTGAGTATATACAAAGAGAACATGATGCAACACATATTTGCATCATTGCATCATGAAGTGTGTGGGAAACATTAATGAAGAACACAATGAAATTGAGAGAATGTGACTATAAGAATCCATAAAAAAAAACAATATAATGAAGTTTAAGAAATACTTTATGTTTGTCATTAATCGCCCAATCTCCAAAGGAATAGTGTAGGCATGTGTGATATAAATAGACATCTTCTCTACATTAATTAAATTAAGAGACATTGCTAAATTTAGTGGCCATGTGAAAAATTTGGTTTTCCAAAGGTAATTTAGCGGGGCTTTAAGATACCTGGTATCTACGTCACTATATAATGATCAATGGACAATCTTGATATTGACACGTGGGTGTTTCAGGACATTATCCTTTCATTTCTTTTTGGATAATTATCGAAAAAAGGAACAGAACACAGGAATAGTGCAGGCACATATGATATAAATAGACATCTTCTCTACATTAATTAAATTGAGATGCATTGCTAAATTTAGTGGGCATGTGAAAAAATTGGTTTTTCAAAGGTAATTTAGGGGGCTTTTAAGATACATGATATCTACATCACTATATAATGACTAATGGACAATCTCGATATTGACGCCAGAGTGTTTCAAGACATTATCCTTTGTTGGACAGTTGAAGAACTCCGTAGATTGGTTGGCTGGTTCTTGTAATGATTACCTCGAGTATGATGGAAAAATTTTGTAGTGAAGAGTATGAGTTCATGCCAAGAGAGTATTTTCATACATTCTAAAATCATTAAGCAATAAGAGGGAGAGCCCAATGAACCAACCAAAAGCAATGAAAAAAAATTTAAAATAATTAACCAAAATAAATCAAATAATTTTTATAAGTTTAACTTTACAAATTGCAACTTAATTTTTGGTAGGTGAAACACATACAGAATGTGTTATACCTTGTGGTCATACGGATAGTAGAAAGAATTAATATATATGACATCAAAATAAATAATATTTTAAGAAATTTAGTGTGTTTTTTGTGGTGTATATATATCTATTATATATTATTATATATAATCATTTTTATCGATGTTTAATTTTGGAAACTATTTTTTTTTAATTTTTAATTTAATTTTAAGTGGATGGTAGGATTTATCTGTTCCATGCAATGTTCTAGAATATTTTAGTAATTACTCATAAATCAAAGGTCGAAATTTATCTCAAAAGTAGTTATGCCCTTTCTACCTTTTAATTAAATTGATTAATTTGAAATTTTTTATATAATAATTATTGTACGAAATTAGTTATGTTTTTCAACGTGAAGTATTGATAACTCACACTATTAACCCTTGATATTGCAACAAAGCATATTTACAACTTAAGAATCTCATTGGTAATGTGGGATTATTAACTAGTACAAACCATATAAATTAAATAGTCGGGAAATATCCATAGGATTACCTTATGTTTTTCTAGCATGAGGTATTGATAACCCACACTATTAATCCTTCATATTACAACAAACCTTACTTACAAATTAAGAATCTCTCTCGTAATGTGGAGGTATTAACTAGTACAACCATATAAATTAAATAGAGGGTAAACACCCATAGGTATACCTAAATAACTATGTGGATGTATTAACTAGTACAACCATATAAATTAAATAGTTGGTAAAACCCCATGGATATACCTAAATAACTATGTGGGGGTATTAACTAGTACAACCATATAAATTAAATTACTGGTAAACTCCCATAGGTATACCTAACTGACGCATAACTAGTAGTAAACCTTTGGGGTCTACAACTTATGTGGGGGCATTAACTAGTACAACCATATAAATTAAATACTAGGTAAACACCCATTGGTATACCTAAATAACTTAGTAGCTCGTCACATAAATAGTAGTAAAACTTTGGGGTCTATGACTTGTCCTCCTCTAAATAAACTTGGTCACACATGAAATAGACTCAATTACTTTGATTGCCAATTAAACTGTCCCTTAAAACTCTATTCTTATTTTTAATTTAAAAACATAAATAAAATTTCTCTATATTAACTTATAAAATAATTTTAAATAAAATAATAAAAAATATAAACCTATTTTTTTCCATTTTACATATAAATAAAATCCATAAAATAAAAATAAAGACCAATCACATATTTTCTCTCCATAATCACCATTAAAGATGTCGCTACTAAATATTTCCCCTATACATTTTAATAGTCATACTTGTTTGAAAAAGATACTATCTTAGTGAAATCAAATTAAACCACGTTTTACCTTTACCCAATTCTGTGGACAAAATAAAAATGAAAAGTCATGAAAAATAATGATTTCTTTAACATATATTTTCTTTACTTAATAGCAATTAAAAGTTTCTTGACGAAGAAATTTTCTTACCATGGTATTAAATAGAAACAAAAATTAAATAATAAATAGCCTTTATTCAAATTCTCTCAATAAAAAAATAAAAAACTTTTTATCAAATATTTTCTTTAGATAATCATTACTAATGATTTTCCCTTCAAAGATTTCATAAACATAATTCAATATTCTCAGTTAATCATTAATTGGTAACTTTTTCTTCGTTAGATGGGAAAATTTGCTCACTCTTTTATTAAAAATAAATAGAAATTAAACTAGTATTTGCACTTGATGTTGCAAAGGAAACGCTGCAAGGCATAGAGTGTGGAAGAATAGGGACATGTGAATGGGCATTGTTGAAAGCAAGGGTAGATGATAATGAGTTTCAATTGAAATTGTTGGTTATGTGTATGTTGAATATAGATATTTTGTAAATAATAGTGTGTAAAAGAATAGCAACATGTGAATGGACATTGTTGAGAGCAAGGGTGGATGATATTGAGTTACACTTGAAACTATTAGTTATGTGTGTTTGGAATATGGATAAGTAATAGTAGTGTGTGGAAGACTAGCAACATGTGAATGGACATTCTTGAAAGCAAGGGTAGACGATAATGAGTTATAGTTAATTTCATATAGAGGTTATCCATTATTCATGTAGCAGTTGTTGTTTATGTGAACATGTTTTTGTACATTATTTTTTTTTCTTTATTTTTTTTTATATTTGGAGATTTTGTTTTTCCATATGTTACATATTTAAGAATGAATTGTCACTTTTAAAGAGGGCATACAAGGTTGCTAGCAATCACAAAATATTCCACTGACTATAAATATGATTTTATTTGTTGTATAATTCGATTTACCATCATGAGAGTAAAAATTATATGTCCTTTTCCTACTACATGTTTCTGTCAACTAGGGGTTTCCAAAAATACAAGTGAATGCCATCAAACTCCTCACTAAAATCAAACTCTCGGTGAAATTTTCGTACATATAGGGATGCACAAATTCCTTAACTTGCCAGAAGTCTATTAAAATGACATTTTTCACTACTAACTTCATATGAGATGTCATGAACTTTCTTTTGGATAAAACCTCGACTGTGTTTTTAATATCCCAATTCATGTTCTATAACACTCACTTTTAAAGGCTTGATATGCAAATTATGGTTCAAGTCACAAATTTATAAGGAACATATGCATAGAACACGCTCATGACAACCAATGCAAATTATATCTGCATTATTTAGCAAATCTTGCTTAGCAAAAACACTTGTGACAATTGTCAAATTGCCAATTTGTCTAACTTCAGCTAAACCCCTCTGACAATACTGAGATTGCCCAAGAAAGAGCAACTAGCATGAAATAACAAGTCGAAATATCATCGAAAATATATACCTCTGATTGCATATGATGGCTGAAATGTATCATAAAGATACACTTTTATCAAAGATAATTAAAAATGATGTTAGAACGTAGCAACCACAAGCTTAACTGACAACCTTTGCCCACTCATTTCCATTCAAAGCCCATGGCAACAAGGCCTAAAGTGCCTACCAATAACAAAATCGCTTCGATGAAATAAGTTGGAAAAGACCCCATCTGAGAACATACGATACAAATATTATCTTCCCCTGCCTGTCACAGACCAAAAAAGCCCACATATCATATATAGTAAATGTAAATGTGTCAGCTGAGAAACCCAATTACCCAATATTACAGATCAAGTCCTAACACAACTCCAAAAAAAGGACACATATCATATACAGTAAATGTGTCAGCTAAGAGACCCAATTACCCAGTATTACAGATGAAGTCCTAACACAACTCCATTGTTCTACAAGCTGGGTAGAATGGGAATGGTCATTGCACCAAACCCCTTTTCTTGAGAACAATATATCCATTATAGTAAGTTTTAGATTAAATTTAAAACATGTTAATTAAATTTTAGTATGAAATTTTGATGGTTATGAAGATGAATCATTAATAATATGATTCCTTTCTAAAAAATTGTTTATAATTTTGTTAATATAAAAAAGAAAAATTAATATAATAAATTGAATTAAACTGTTTTATTATTATTATTTTAATTTAATGTTTCAGTATGCATACTAAACCTTTTTTCATATAAAACTAAGTTTTAAGTGTTTACTCATTTACAAATACTACAACACATACCCCTTTTTTGGGTTGATGTTTATGAGTAGTAGGCCAAAACTTGCCAAATGCTTCAATTTATTTTTCAAAATTTTAGAGATGCCCATTTGAAAACCCTGGATATATTAGTGTCTGATCCGAACAGGTTTCAAACATACTGGTTGTTGGGGTATATATTTTTCTATAAATTACTACCAAGCAAGGAAGAAGTCAAAAGCATATTGGTATTAAAACCATGGCCGCACCTCAAGGACCTGTGTTCTTGTCCCCAAATAAGACACTGCAACTGACATATGAGGGTGAGTTTTTATGAGGTACTCATAGCAAGAGCCCAACTCTCCGCCATAGAAGATAAAGGGGGCATACCTCATCTACAGATACTATAAAGCAACTGCAGTCACTTTTTGAATATTTCTACAGAGGCTTAGAGCATACTATATTGCAGGTTGTAAAGACTCCACATTCAAAACAAAATGGAAAGATAAGATGAGAAACATATTGGATCATAAAACAATAGAGAGTATAGTGGAAGCATGGGATCCTTATAATTATCGTTGGTCCTCCTTAAGCCTTGCTAGGATTGGTGGCTTAGGCAAGAAGAGTGATTTTCTAGGTATCATTTTCATATTATTGCCCCTATCGGGCTTCTTAGATTCAGAATTTGAAGGGATCCAACATGGGAAAAGTGTTGTTGTAACACATGATTTGGTACTTAGCCCCAAACAACTCGAGAGTGTACAAATTTTAGAGGACAAAGGATAAAAGGGAGTTACTATTAAAATTTAAAATACCCTCTTAACAAACTCTACCTGGGATTTCTTGAAAATTTTAATTTACCAGGCTCTGCATTTCATCAAAAGATAAGAGCCTTACTGTAAAAGAAGGATTAAAACTTAAAAGTAATGAATTGTTATAATTTTTTTCCATTCTACTAGAGTCACAAAACATGTATGTACTAGTTCACTCTAAATGATGCATGATTTATTGCAAAGATGGTAAAAAACTCAATGCTCATTTCTTTTGATCTCACCAGAAATTTGCATTTTGAAATATTCTAACCTATTAAAATAGTAACAATAGTACAAAATTATATCCTATTTTCCAGTGATATGGAACTTTACGGCCCTAAAAGCTTTAATATTAGTAAAAGCTTCTGATTATTATGAGTAAAAGCTTCTGATTTCATTGCCATCTAACATTTTTGTGTGAACAAACTCTAAATTGCTTGCACCATTCTAACTTGAAGTAAATGCACATGTGGTATATGGTAGGTAGACAAAGTCAACCTGCAATTATTTTGGAGAAATTTGTAGAGCTTATCAATCAGTAATCCTTCAAAAGGACTAGTGCTCTTATTAGTCTTCAATGTGATTTTTCCTAGAACATACACAACCCTTGTATTCTTTGCCAATTCAAGCTGCTGTAATTCCTCATCTATAGAGTAGTTACCTTTTGCCACTGTATTTCTGTTTGCATTGTCATGTGAGGAGGAATGAGTTCCTCTAAGCTTGAGATAGTCTTTTATGCTTTCAACAACATGCTTGATAAATTCATATCCTTCAACGTTTGGGGCATCTTTGTAACCATATTGGGATACACATTTATATACACCCTTTGGCTCTAGTTTTCCAACCATAAGTCTCTCCGACAAAAGCACTGTCTTGACTGGAATCATTCTTATGGTGACAATGACAAGAACTTCATGCAGAGACCCCACATTCTTTTCATAATGTTCAATAGTCAGTGGTAAGCTAGAAATAAGGTCACTGCAGAAGAAACAAGTTCCTAGTACATGTGAATTCACCCGGGTAACCAATCCATTCAAAACTTCTATGCTGAGTTTTCTTCGTGCTAAATATTTATACTTTTTCTACCTTCCATAGTTCCAAGGGAACGTTATGGTCATAAAATTAGGAAGGGACACCAACCTCCCTGTGGCACCTTATTCAATATAGATGATAGATAAACACCTTCAAAGATAGTAAAAAAATAGAGTGAAGGGTAGTATAAGCAAAACATGCATGTTCCAAACCACAAGCATGACCAAGGTTACTACGCACGGCATAATGAAAATAACCTCGACAACTGCAACCCCTATGGATTAGTACTAAAACCATGGTTGTGTTGATCATTAGAGAAGGTATGTACTTGCCACTTATCTCGTTATCTTTTCCTTTAATTCATAACTTCTTTACATTATGAAATGGGCATATGATGAAGGATTAGGATAAAGTTTTAGAGATTTGTAAGTAACCTAAATTGACTAATTATTACCTTCTTTCTGCAGAAAATGAAGAAAACAGAAAATTGCCATCTTAAAGGAAAAGACAAAGCAAAACCAATTGTTGTCCCTTTGACAGGGAACCACATCCAAACAAGGCAATCCAGATTGGACTGCATAAGCCTGGAGAAGGAAGAAGAAATACCAAATCAGCACAAGAGAATCAAGAGATAACTAGAGCATAACGATATGGCGAATCCCTCAGGATCCTTTGATCCTGAGGGATCGCTACCTTAAGAATATCTATATCTTTGATATTTCCATCTAGCCGCTATAAAAAGGGACATCATTACTAGCCCAAGGGGATTATTATTGTTTTATAGAATTTACGGTTGTAAACCAAACTTTGATCATCGACTCTCTTTAAAGATTACTGTAACTTTGATTTCATGATTAATACATAAAATTTGTTGTTGTTCCATCTTTGATTCTAGAGTAACCGTAGCGGTGCGTCCCTAGATGCTAAGGGCCCAACCCTAGTGGATCACTTGCTTTCTGTACCATTATTTTCCAATTCCAAGTCATGTGTGATTTAATTTCTTTTACTTGCTTCATTCAGTAATCTGTTGTTCCTTATTATTTCATGTACTTGCTTTGTTATATCTCATTCATATTTGAATAGTAAGGTTATCTTCTGTAACTGGAATGTTATGTTGTTCATTCTAAAATCATATCACATTGTTGTTTGCTTATAGATTAGCATTACTGTGTAACATTGTTGTTCCTTTACTATGTAACATTACTATTCGTTTACAGATTAACAGTGCTGTGCATTTACAAATCGGTAATATTATCTATTTAGCTACGATTTACCTCTAAGTGTGATTGCTGTTCATTTAGAGTGGCATTCCATGGTAACTGCAATTACTGTTTCTTCATAACTGTGATTAACATTTTTTATGATGAAACCCAGAGTAATTCTTCCATCAGTATAGATGCATTGTGTGTTAACATTCGATTCAGTTTGCTGTGCATTTACATTTGGTTCAAGTTGCTATTCAATATTTCGTAAATTACTTTAGATTTTTGTTCCAATTTCAGTTTGTTGTTCAAATCATTCCTGAGTTAAAGATTCCTGCTTAAATCCTTTAGATTATTGTTGCTGCTTAATTCATTTTTGTAAGTTGAAGCTTTGTTGTTCAATCTTTTCAAGTAGATTAGTTGTTGTTTCCCTTTCATGTTAATTGAATTATCATTTCGAGTAATTGCCTTGGTGTGAATAGAACGATCTGCAACTGTAGTGGACATTGACTATTGCTATCTAGTTCCCAAATTGGCAATCTTCTCTTTGATTTCTTTTCAATTGCATCAGTTTACAAAGGGAAGAGTTACCATTACTGCACCCTTGACTGATGAAGTACTGTAGTTTCATAAGTGAATGATTTAGTTCCAAAGCATTTCAATTTCTTGCCATTATATTTAGGGTTTGTTTCCAACATTTATTTACTCTTGTAAAAGCACTATACTACTAGCATTACTCTTGACAAGTGACTGCCCCAGACTGAGTACACTCTTTGAGATAACAAATCGTACCTGGATTGATAACTAAGGTAGGGTAAATAGAGGTGAAAAAGACCCTGTTTATTGCTCAACATTTTGGTACCATTACTAGGGAAGAGTGTGGCCATTTGTCTCTTGGGAGTAGTGTAAGTACGTGCTAGGAGAGAATTGGGCTTTAAAAACGGAAGGTAAGAACCTATGTACGAAGCATGTAATGACCCTGCTCCCCTACCGTCTTTCCTGTAGATTTTTTTTTTGGTAGAAATCAGCATTTGATTTGTGTGCATGATTAAGTAGAAAAATCATGAAAAGAATCCTAAACCACTACCCAAGCCTGATAAAGCTAAGGGGCCAATGACCCTTGGCCAATCAACCTTCATAGATGAAATCCTTAAAAAAGTAGAATCTTAGCCTTCACTAGGACCTAGAAAATTTGCTTCTAGACAACCTACCAGTTCCCTTCAGGCCACAGAATCACCATCTGTGGCCTTTGTTGAGGTGCATAGAAAAACTGAGGAGCAATATTTTCAAGAAATCGAGAATTCTAGCCCAAAATCACTGCAAGAAGGGAACATTAGTAATCTCTGTGAAGGGAGAGGAGAAATAGGGGAAACCGAAGAACCAAGATCTCCTCTTGGAATAATTCAGCCATTAAGTAGCCTAGATAAGGGAACTGCTGCAAAAATCATCCAGAACAAGGAACCTCAAGAGCTAAAATGCCCATAGACATTAGGAACTCTCATCATCCCAGACAAAGGAAGTGTTGTTAAAGCCATTCTCGCTCTGTCTAACCAACCTAGAAATACCCTTCTAGAAATCCTGGAAGGTTATTGACACATATTCGACCAAATGGCCTAGAACCAGCAAACCCCCCAAACCTCCACACTGCAATATCCCGCTGTAGATACTGCAACCAATGCACCTATGAAGGCAATTCCTCTCCAGCATATCCCTACATTTCATGGCCTAACATCAGAGGACCCAGATCCATTTTTGTTTGAATTTGATTTGTTGTGCAGGGGATATGACTATACCACCGATCCCCAAAAGCTAAAACTATTTCCCTCTACATTAAAAGGAGCTGCTTTACGATGGTTTATGGGGTTAGGTGGAGGTGTTATAAATGACTCAGATCAGATGAAAGGTGCTTTCCTGAAGAAATATTAGGATTATTGTAGGTCCAGAGAATTAAAGGATGAAATATTTCAGATGGTAGCTAGACCTAATGAGACACTAGAAAAATATGTTGAACGTTTTCAGTATAATCTTCAAAGATCTCCTTATGCATCATTACCCTTACCTGACAATGTATTAAAAACCACATTAATTAAAGGTATGAAGGAACAATGGATTGAAACACTAAATATCATGGAAAGAGGAGACATCTATCAAGAAGATTTTGCTAACATCATCGATTTATATATCAGGAGCTCATGAGGCAATGCAAAGGATAAAACCAATAGAACATGACGGGTTTACAAGGGACAACAAGATCTCTAGGGAAGGAGTAACTCATGCAGAATTTGGAAACTTACAACAAAAATTCAAAACTAATATACTGGGGACTCTGGCAATGCAGCTCAATATTATGCAAGCAAAACATAAACAAGCAGAGGCAGAGAAAAATCTCGCAATATTCTATCCCAGATGAAAAAAGAAACAAAACCACAAAGAGTGCCCATTAGATGCAGTTCAAGTTTACGCTATTTGTACAAAAGGCCACTCTACAGAGAGTTTCCCCTCACTTCCTGGTTTGAAAGCAGTATACAAATAAGTGGAAGAAGAACTAGAATCGGTGTACCTACTTAATTAGCATTGTCAATGGCAACCACGACAATCAAGTATGTTCCCCGATCCAGCTTCTTCTTTCCAACTTCCACAATATCATGCTTAGCAATATAATATAATGTGGCAGAATCAACCTCCCTTCTCAAATTGGTCACAACAACCGTTTTCTTCATCATCACCATGGTCGAATCAAGCAAGCCAATCTAATTGGCCAAATTTTCCCTATGCTCCACCATAAATAATGTGTATCCAACACAATGGTCCCCTCCCACTTTGCAAAGTCAAGCTTGGCAAAAAAACTGGCAAAGACCGATGAACCAACCAGTAGGAACCATCCCACTGCCTCAACCTACACTACCAGCACTACGAAAAAACCCCCAGACCAACTTAAGAATGCAACTCCTAGCCCAACCCAACCCAAACCCAAATAATAGACCGGTGCAATCCATTCAAATAATTGAAACACTAGAACTAGAAGCCGATCTAAAGGAGTGCAACGACCTTCGATTAAGGTCTAGGTGCATTATAGAAACCGAGGGAGATAAAAATGTTCAAGTTGAAAATCAATTACCCATAGAACAACCATTACAAGAAGAAGATGTGGTCAAACAACAAAATCATAACCAAGCAACCACATAATCTCCCCCATTCCCAGAACGATTAATCATACCACATCCCATAGAACATCCTGGCTTTGATATTCTGGGAGAACTGAAGAATTTGTACATAAAATCCCACTCCTCCAAGCTATCCAAGATATCCCCATATATGCAAAAACCACTAAAGAGCTATGTATAAAAAATCCAAGGAGGAGAATAACAAATAACCCAACAGTCCAAGTAGTTGGCACCTTACCTGACCTGCTATCAGGAAGAAAAGCACCCGTCAAATATGAAGACCCAAGAAATCCATTAGTGACAGTGCAAATCAATGGTCAAACCTTTTCAAATGTCTTAGTTGATTTATGGGCTTCAATTAATATTTTAACAACCATCACTTGTCAAAAACTAGGCATTACATCAATAGAACCAACTTCCACCTTATTAGAACAGGCTGACCAATCAGTGGTTAGGCTAGAAGGTATACTATATGATGTCATGGTATCTGTTGATTTCGGGGAATATCCTATCGACTTTTTAATAATAAACCCCAAAAACCAACTTGATGGACATCCATTAATTCTATACATACCTTGGCTTGCAACCGCTGATGCTTATATTGGCTGTCAACAAGGTAGTATGACCATAACTAGAGGGAGTAACGTCAAGAATCTAGCCCTATACTCCTCAGCTCGGCCAAGTGTAATAATAATAAAAACTAACAAACACCTTGTATCATACCTCACCGAAAACATTAGATCCCCATTAACCATAGAAAATTCCCTCGATTTCAAATATCAAATAGAGGATGATGTTATTAACAACTTTATTAACCAAGCTAAAGCCAGATCCCACGTACAATGTCACATGATAGAGGTAGCATTTGAAAATGAACTAGAAGAAGATCCTTTCAAAGACACTCATGATCAAACAATGCATACCACCTCTGTTTCAAATAGAAAAACTATAGAGATTGAGTTGGGAAAAACTTTAAACATCAATAATAACCTGACTCTGGAACAAGAAGAAAAGCTGATCCAACTACTGAGAAAATACAAGGAAGCTTTTGCATGGGATTATTCGAACATGAAGGGAATCGATCCATAGCTATGTACACACCACATTTATATAGAAAAGGATGTGACACCTATTCGCCAGCCCCAACGAAGACTTAACCATCATCTAAAAGACATTGTGAAAGGTGAATTACAAAATTTTTTGGATGTAAACTTTATTTATCCAATCTCCGATAGAAAAAGGGCCTCTCCACTAGTAGTGATGCCAAAGAAGAATGGAGAGTGGAGGATTTGTGTAGAGTATAGAGAGTTAAACAAAGCAACCCAGAAAGACCACTTTCCCCTTCCATTCATTGACCAGGTATTAGATACATTAGCAGGAAACAAATTCTTTCCTTTCTTGGATGGCTTCAGCGGGTACAATCAGATTCAGATTGCCCCTAAAGACTAGGACAAAACTACTTTTACTTGTCCTTGGGGAACGTTTGCCTATAGAGTTTTACCCTTTGGCCTATGTAATGCCCCTGCCACATTTCAAAGGGCTATCCTCAACCTCTTTTCAGATTTAATAAATGAAGGGCTCGAATTATACATGGATGATTTCACACCATACGGAGATGATTTTGACCTAGCATTAGACACATTGGAAAAGGTGTTGCAATGATGTATTGCCACCAAGCTCTGCTTGAGCCATGAAAAGTGCTATATGATGATGACGAAGGGACTCATCCTAGGTCATTATATCTCAATAGCTGGAATACAGGTAGATCTGGCGAAAATTCAAATAATTTTGTTAATACCTGCTCCTACCACACATACTGAGTTACACAGTTTTCTTGGATTTTCTGGTTATTATAGGAGATTTATAGAAAGTTTTTCTCAAATAGCTGCACCTCTATACGCACTAATAGGGAATGTTGATTTTGTTTCGACAGATAAATGTGACCATGCTTTTGAGGATCTAAAAAAGCTTGTGTCAATAGCCCCAGTGCTCAGAGGGCTAAATTGGGACCTGCCATTTCAAATTTCATCAGATGCTTCGGACACAGCTATTGGAGCAGTCCTTGGGCAGGAAGAAGACAAAAAAACATATGCAATCTATTATATTAGCAAGAATTTGTCCCCTGCTGAGCTAAACTATAGTGTTATTGAAAAATAATTTTTAGTTGTAATACATGCTGTAAATAAATTTAGGCATTATATCACTGGATATCCTGTTGCTTTATATACAGATCACTCTGCCATCAAATATTTAGCAAATAAACCGATTACAAACAGTAGAGTAACAATATGGTTGATTTTATTGCAGGAATTCGACATCAAAATAAGAGATCGACCTGGGAAAGAGAATCCTGTAGCTGACTTTCTCCCACGAATGCCGAAGCCAGTGGATGTAGCAGCAGTTGAAGATCAATTTCCAGATGAAGATTTATTCGTTGTTATTGTCAAAACACCCTAGTATGCTGATGTTGCAAATTATTTAGCAGTAGGAAAATTACCAAAGCATTTGACCCCCAATGAACGCATACAGATCGTGCAACGTAGTACCTGATTTTCTTGGATTGGGGGCTACCTATTCCATACAGAGGAAGATATGCACATCAAAAGATGCATCCATGAAGATGAAATATTTGACATTCTGAAAGCTTGTCACGACGGACCCATGTGGCGGACATTTCATAGATCGAAGAACTAGTCAGAAAGTTCCGCAAACAGGGTATTACTGGCCCACAATCTTCAAAGATGTGAAGAAATTTTTTCAAGCTTATGATAGTTGCCAAAGAGTAGGACACCCTGGACAGTATGACAAAATGCCTTTGAACCCATAGCTAGTCATTGAACCATTTGAGCATTGGGAATTCGATTTTGTTAGTTCGATCAACCCATCATCAAACCAAAAAACATATATTTTGGTAGCAACAGAATATGTGACCAAATGGGTTGAAGCAGAGGCACTTCCAAGAGCTACAGAGGATTCAGTTATTCATTTCATATTCTAGATATTTGTATGATATGGTCTCCCAAGAGACATAATCACGGACGGAGGACCACAGTTTGCTAGTAATAAAATTGTTGTAACATTAAAAAACTATCATATTTAGGAAAAGATTACCACTCCATACCACCCACAGGAAAATGGCCAAGTAGAGAGCACAAATAAAGTAATAGAAGCAATATTAACAAAAGCCATTGCGTCACACAGATGTGATTGGGCTACAAGATTGTTGAAAGCCTTGTGGGCATACAGAACAACATGGAGAAACACCATCAGTTATTCACCATATCAGCTAGTATTTGGAAAGGAACCCATCTTTCCAATAGAGTTCGAAATAAAAACGTTGAGAACAACACAAGAATTCGGTCTAGATTTAAATGAGGCTTAGATTAATAGACTACAGCAAATCAACGAGCTAGATGAAATTAGGCTCTCCTCTATTCAACATACTGCATTAATCCAACAACAGAGAGAAAAATGGCACGCCGCCCTCATCAAAAAGAAAGTCTTCCATGAAGGAGATTGGGCACTCCTATACGATTCTAGGTTTCATGATTTTCTGGGGAAGCTTCAAACTCGCTGGCTGGGACCCTATGAAATCCACAAAGTGCATGACAATGGCACTATTACTTTGACTACTATTGATGGATTTGTACATACCTTCAAAGCAAATGGCCACCGAGTTTGACTGTACCACAAACCGCTTACTCAAGAATCCTTCTACCAGCAACTCTGGGAAGACTCCGACATGCAGATTTTGGCTAAGGAAGAGAACTCTTCCTCGCCTTTGGTTCATTAAGTAATTTGATTGCTTTTAAAATTCTGTACATAATTTTTTTCTATTCTATTTGTGTACATTACTCTCTGTATAGATTTATGTATTTTTGCAGTTGTTTACATTTTTCTATTCCTTTTTGAAGGAACAACATTTTCACCATTTTGCTGTTCCTTTCTAAAGGAACAACACTTTTGCATTTTGTTGTTCCTTTTCGAAGGAACAACATTTTCACCATTTTTCTGTTCCTTTTTGAAGGAACAACACTTTTGCATTTTTCTGTTCCTTTCCGAAGGAACAACATTTTTGTTGTTTTGCTATTCCTTTCCGAAGGGACAACATTTTTTTTATGTTTTGTTGTTCCTTTCCAAAGGAACAACACTTTTCCATTTTGTTATTCATTTCCAAATGAACAACATTTTCACCGTTTTGTAGTTCCTCTTCGAAAGGAACAACACTTTTGCATTTTGTTATTCCTTTTCGAAGGAACAACATTTCCACCTTTTTGTTGTTCCTTTCCGAAGGAACAACACTTTTGCTTTTCTGTTGTTCCTTTCCGAAGGAAAAACACTTTCGTTTTCTGTTGTTCCTTTTTGAAGGAACAACACTTTTGTTTTCTGATGTTCTTTTCTGAAGGAACAACACTTTCATTTTCTATTGTTCCTTTCTGAAGGAACAACACTTTCGTTTTTCTATTTTTCCTTTCTGAAGGAACAACATTTCCGCAACTTTTGTTTGTGGTTGCTTTATTTGTTGTTCTAATTAAGGAACAACTGCTATTCCTCTTAGGGAAAAACAGCTCCGAGCATGTTTTTTTTTTCTTTTTGCTTGAAATTTTTGTGTATAAATATTCTTTTTTTGTCCCTCTAAAGAAACAACAGCTGTTCCATCTTGAGAAAAACACTTTTTGAGTGCATTTTTTTATTTTTTTTATGTGTTTTACCATTTAAAGGATTTTTGTGAGCAATGGTCATTTAAAGCATAGCTATATGCAAGAATACAAAAACTAGAAGATATTGAAATTAGCAAATCAAAGAAAAATCGTTATCTTTAAAGAAATTTCTTTCAATTGATAAGAGAAAAGAGGAAAGGACACAACTATTCATATCACCTTGTTGTCATTATTTTCATTAATACTAATATGATTGATTATTTTTTATCATCATGGTTCTTTCTAAATCCCATAATTATCTTTGATCATTATTATTGAATAAGAATAAGGGCATATTTTTCTATTGAGATGTTCATACTTCTTCCACCATCCCTACTCTTAAAGAGTGTTGAACCACCCTCTATATATAAATAGGAAAAGTGCTATAAAAAATAAAAAAATAAAAAAATGTTTATCTATACAATTACTAACATGATTTGTCAAATGAAGGATAGGGGGTCTCGTTAGGAGCCAGCCTACCATGGTCATAAGGAAGAAAGTGAAGTGGCATTCCTACTATGGCCACCACACCAGGGATATGATCCAAGAGGCATATCAGAAAAAATACAAAAGTCCTTGGAACAGGAGGTCTCATCATGAGTTGGCTTGCCCACCTTTCAGTCCTTGTTGTTGAATGGCATTGTGATTCATCTAGTTATGAAGCCAGCACAATGGCCTCCATTCTGACATTGTATATCACTTTCCTAGGCATACACAAAGGATTATGGTTCCAAGGGTGAAATAAACAACTCTGTCAAGGTTATGGACACCTGTGGGCAACAGAGCTCTGTTGATGATATTGAAGTCATATTTCTTATACACCAATAGTCATTTTAAAACCCTTCTTCTTATATCTTTATAAGTGGTTTCAAATGAGATTATGTATATAACCCTTTTAAACCTTTGATACATGAAAATCATTTACAAATCAATCATGACGGTAAAAGTCGATAATGACCGCATAAGAAATTTTTGTCACGTCAGCTGTCCTATCCTCCATTTTTCGCATCATATCACGACATTTCCATATTTATTAGCGATTCTATCACACACCTCAATTTCAGTAATCCGCTCATTTTTGTAAACATGTCATATATCCATACACTATTCCTTTATTCCTTTATAAGATTGCAGTTCAGCATGCTGCTCCTTTATTTGACGACCGAGGACGACCTATCACAATACAGGGGGGTGCGGGTGATCTCCATAATTCTTTGGCATATGTGTCAGCTCATTATTCAGAGGAATTATGACTAAGGAATAGCAAGCCTATCAGTATTTTGTTACTCAATTTTCACTGCTTGCTATTCTGATGCCATTTCCATGTTTTTCTCCGCAAAAATTAGTAGTAAGTTAGAAATTTGAACATCTTGTTGTTCCATCATCTTCTCTGTGTTTTCTTAACAGTGAGCTAAAAATTTGAACAGCCCGTGGTTCCATTGTTGTCTCTATGTTTTTACAGTGTGCTAAGCATGAATAAGATGGGAGGAAGATCAATTCGCAGTGACCCACAGGTGTTAATGGTCTCTGATGCTACACGAGAAATCTTAGCAAGGGAAAGATGGATAGCTTACCTTAACATCTACAACAATCTAACGAGATGGTGGTAATCGAGTTTCTGCAGAATTTGCAAGAAAGTCATTCCATGGTGAGAGGGAGACAGATAGTAGTCACAGATGACATAATTGCTAAAGCTTCGGGACTGCCAGCTGTTGGACCTGCATGGACTCTGAAAAAGGTGAGACTGTGAGATGCCATAACCATCTTCTAGGATGAAGGACAGAACCTTACTATCAAAGGAAAAGGATTTCTGTCGGTGACCTTAGGAGAGCCTTGGGCAGAATTGGTGAGAATTATCCAAAGCTACAACACTTGTGATGGCAGAAAAGCGGTGGTAAGACCACACCATCTCAAACTATTAGCCATATTAAAGCAAAAATGTGCTGTGAATTTTCCTGCATCTTAAATTCTTTATTACATGATGTTGTCCGAAGCATGAGAAAATCTCACCATGTAGAGTCAGTAGTCAGTCATCATGGCTTAATTTAATTGGTAGTTAGTTACAGTCTTGCCCAACAACAGAGTAGTTGGGGACTGGCCTTACCAGCCCCGAAACGAAAACATATTGCTAGCACATCGAGTAGGCCACTGAAACGAAGACAATCTGCCAAATTGGCAAGGAGCAGAGGTATGCTGGGAAATTCCCAGGGAAACATTAGTGAACCTGTGGAAACCCATGATTCAAAAGACGAATAACCCCCACAACTTGAAGGTGGGGAGAATGAAGAGGAATTGGATGAAAACAATGAAGAAGAATTGGAGGAGGAATCAGAACAATCCAGTCAGGAAGAAGGGGAGGAAACAGAGCAATGCAGTGACAGTCCACTGCAAAACCCTTTGCAAGAAAATTAACTGGCCCAAATTTTGGCCAATATGGGCGAGTATGTCCAACCTCACAACCCACTCAACCCCCATACCGAATAAGGGCCGTAGGAGCACTCTGCTCATGATAAAAGTGCATCTGAGGAAGCATGTGACGAGGAGGAAGAAGAAGAGGATCACTTTGCTCATGATGACAGTGTATCTGGGGAGAAGAGTGCCGAAGAGGATGAAGAAGAACAATCTGTTCCTAGTCAGAATACACTTGAAGAATTTCTCGGTGAAGAAGAGGTAGAAGAAGAAGCTGCCCAGAAGACAACAGAACAAACTAGGGTTTCTACCCCTGAAAAACCTGATCAAAAGAATACTGAGGAGGTGTTCCAAGAAGAAAACATGGAAATTGGCCAAGATGAAGGCACAATGCCTGAGGTACAAAGCCCAGGCTCGAGAAAACAAACAACTATTCCTTCTAAGAAAACAGAAGAAATTCGAAAATTGCAAAAGGAACAATAGAGATTGCTTAACATAATTAAACAACTTCGACAACAAATAAGGGTCTTAAAAATGGGAAAGAACTCAAAAGGTACCTTTGGGGCCAAGCGTGTAACCACCTAGGAAAAACCCCATAGGAAGAAGACCAAGAGGACTGAAGTCAAGCCTGTTATTCATAATTACAAGTAACAACATTTGGCATTTGAAAATGCAGAAGCACAAACAGACAACACATTGGCCTATGACAAGGAAATCTAGACAAACCTCACAGTCTGTGAGAAGGAAACTCAAACCATAAAGACTAGATGTCGTAATAAGGAGGTCCAAGTAGACCTCCAGCCCAATATTTCCATGATGGATAATGACCCGAGATTAGTAACTCTGTGAAAATATTTGGCACAAGCCCAACAGACAATAGAGAAACTCATAGAGGAAACTGTTCCTCAAGAAAAATACCAGAAGTTACAACAACAGCTAAAGAACATTAATGCGTCAGAAAGCCAGGCATTTGATGGATGGCAAAAGGTAGAAGAAAGAGTCAAAAACGTAAACCATAGACTAGATACAGCTATAAATCAAATGGATACCTTATGTTCTCTATATACTGATGTTCTAGCGTGTAGGTCACCCGCCAGGAACTATGCTTTGTTTTTGATGGAAAGATATTTACAATTGAAAATTAAGGCTATCAAGGCAGGCATGCCTATAGAGATAAAAACCATTGATGACTTCATAAATTGTTGCAAGCATTACGGGGTGAAATTTCAACGATTATTATGTGAATTTTATTTGCACAATCTTGTGTTAGATGGAGAAAGAGAATAGAACCCTAGCCCTTTCATGGGTGATGTCCAACTTCAGGCATTTATTTCTTTTGGTGTTAATCAGATTAAGTGGCTTAAATCCTACAATGTCTTCCAAAGACAGGAAAATGGATTAGATATGTAGGTAAGGAGTGAACCTAGAGACCCTGCACAATTATGGAATATACATAGGAGTCTAATGAAAACTCAGGGTGTAATATAGACACTGGGACCTATTCACACAACAGTCATTTAGCAAGGGGTAGAATAAATCTTTACCATCAAAGACCTTACCATAGCAACAGCCAAATTCCAATACCAGACTTCTAATCAGAATATCCAAAATAGAGAACCATTTAATTATGAGAATTTTAAGCTAGCTGCTGACCACTTGGGTATCTATGGTGACCTCATTTTGAGATAATGAGCATCTTGGTTAGGTTGTAGGTTCTGAAGTCCAGTCATTTAGTATCCTGCACCAAGATATAGAGCCTTATATGAATTGCCTGAAGGTCAGACAGGGAATATTTTTGAATTCTTAGCTAGGAATCATGGTTGTAGACCACTGACTAAGAACCCTTCTCCAGCCTATTCCCTAACTGCCTTGCATGTCAATTACAATGTTTTCATGAGGGCATGAAAAAGCGTAAGTAAGGGGGTGTGTTGAGCATTAGAGAAGATATGTAATTGCCACTTTTCTCGTTATCTTTTCCTTTAATTCATAACTTCTTTAGATTATGAAATGGGCATATGATGAAGGATTAGGATAAAGTTTAAGAGATTTGTAAGTAACATAAATTGACTAATTATTACCTTCTATTTGTAGAAAATGAAGAAAATGGAAAATTGCAATCTTAAAGGAAAAGACAAAGAAAAATCGATTGCTGTCATTATATTTAGTTCCAAAGCATTTCAATTTCTTGCCATTATATTTAGGGTTTGTTTCCAACATTTATTTACTCTTGTAAAAGCACTATACTACTAGCATTACTCTTGACAAGTGACCACCTCAGACTAAGTACACTCTTTGAGATAACAAATCATACCTGGATTGATAATTAATGTAGGGTAAATAAAGGTGAAAAAGACCCCATCTACTACTCGACAGGCTGTAGCTTAAGGACCTGTGTTCTTGTCCCCAAATAAGACACTGCAACTGACATATGAGGGTGAGTTTTATGAGGCACTCATAGAAAGAGCCCAACTCTCTGCCATTGTAGACAAAGGGGGTATACCCTCATCTACAGATACTGTAAAGAAACTGTAGCCAAATTTTGAATATTGCTACAGGGGCTTAGAGCATACTATATAAGTTGTAAAGACTTTACATTCAAAACAAAATGGAAAGATAAGATGAGAAACATATTGGATCATAAAGAAATAGAGAGTATAGTGGAAGCATGGGATGCTTATAATTATCTCTGGTCCTCCTTAAGCTTTGCTAGGATTGGTGGCTTAGGCAAGAAGAGTGATTTTCTAGGTATCATTTTCATTTTGTTTCTCCTATGGGGATTTTTAGATTCAGAATTTGAAGGGACCCAACATGGGAAACGTGTTATTTGGTGGCTTGGGCCTATAACACATGAACTAGTACTTAGGCCCAGACAACTCAAGAGTGTACAAATTTTGGAGCACAAAGGATAAAATAGAGTTACTATCAAAATTTAAAATACCCTCTTAACAAACTCTACCTGGAATTTCTTGAAAATTTTAATTTACCAGACTCTACATTTCATCAAAAGATAAGAGCCTTACTGTAAAAGAAGGATTGAAACTGAAAAGTAATGAATTGTCATCATTTTTTTCCATTCTACCAGAGTCACAAAACATGTATGTACTATTTCACTCTAAATGATGCATGATTTATTGCAGAGATTGTAAAAAACTCAATGTTCATTTCCTTTGATCTCACCGGAAATTCACATTTTGAAATCTTCTAAATCTATTAAAATAGTAATAATAGTACAAAATTATATCCTATTTTCTAGTGATCAGGAACTTTACGGCCCTAAAAGCTTTATTATGAGTAAAAGCTTCTGATTATTATGAGTTAAAGATTTTGATTTCATTGTCTTCTAACAGTTTTGTGTGAAAGAACTCTAAATTTCTTGCCCCATTCCGACTTGAAGTAAATGTGCAGATGGTATATGGTAGGTAGACAGAGTCAACCTGCAATTGTTTTGGATAAATCTGTAGAACTTGTCAATCAATAATCATTCAAAAGGACCAGTGCTCTTATTAGTCTTCAATTTGATTTTTCCTAGAACATACACAACCCTTGTATTCTTTGCCAATTCAAGCTGCTGCAATTCCTCATCTACATAGTAGTTACCTTCTACCACTGTATTTCTACTTGCATAACTTCTGTCATTTGAGGAGAAATGAGTTCCTCTAAGCTTGAGATAGTCTTTTATCCTTTCAACAATCTAGTTAATAAATTCAGATCCTTCAATGTTTGGGGCATCTTTGTAACCATATTGGGCTACACATTTATATACACCCTTTGGCTCTAGTTTTCCAACCATAAATCTCTTCGACAAAAGCACTATCTTGACTGGAATCATTCTTATGGTGACAATGACAAGAAATTCATGCAGAGACACCACATTCTTTTCATAATGTTCAATAATCAACGGTAAGCCAAAAATAAGGTCACTATAGAAGAAACAAGTTCTTGGTACATGTGAATTCACCCGGGTAACCAATCCATTCAAAAATTCCATGTTGAGTTTTCTTCGTGCTAAATATTTATACTTTTTCTGCCTTCCAAAGTTCGAAGAGAACATTATGGTCAGAAAATTATGAAGGGACACCAACCTCCCTGTGGCACCTTATTCAATACAGATGATAGATAAACACCTTCAAAGAAAGCAAAAAAACAGAGTGAAGGGTAGCATAAGTAAAACATGCATATTCAAAACCACAAGCATGACCAAGGTTACTACGCACGTCATAATGAACATAACCCCAACAACTACAACCCCTGCACCACCAAATACCTAAAATTATCCTTAGAAACTCAAAAGAATCCATAAAAACTACCAAATTCTGTTGTCAAATATAAATTTGGATATTCTTACCATGTGCATTGCCAATTTATGTTCCATCCCAAAATCCTACGACAATTGCAATGTAGATAACCATGAGAACATAGTTAATTTCAGGTCAATAAATCTAACCCTCGTAATTTTGTGAGGTATGCACAATCTTCACTCGAGGGAAGCAACTAAGAGCTATGGATTGTTTTATGATTGAGAATGTCACTGTAATCAATGCTTGAGTGGCTACAATGGCTGCTAAAGTGGCAACAATGAACATTGACCAATACACAGGCTGTGGTATTGCTTTGTAAAATGTAGAGCCTATGTCCCCTGGGTTTTTTATCAAATACACTGCTTGTCTTGTATATGTGATAAGCAGAGATGGGTAAACCAACACACAGAAAGCAAGCTGCAACAAAAAACCCAAATTTCTCATTATGGTACTAAAACTTAAGGAGGATGAAGCACACAGGTATGATGAAATACTGATAATTCTGTCCTTGACATATAGTTTGGACTTGGATTGATTTCCTGTTGAAATGGCCCAAGTTTGCAAACATGGCCTCAGCACCTAGATGTAATCAGAACAAAGAACTGATGTTAGTGTTTCTATTTGTATAGCTTTAGCATAAATAATTGGGATGAAGTTATGAATTTTGCTTGAGAAAATCATTGGTATGGATTTATCAACTAAGTTAGAAAACAATTCCAAGTATACTATATAATAAAATGAGACACATATCATCATGCGAATAATCAATACCTGTTATACATAAGACTACACCTCCAAGAATCACCCATCCTTATTAGTGATATTCATGAAAGTAATAGTATATATAATATGGGTTGAATGCCTTGAATGCTTCAGGATATTATTTCACGATATTATACTATCCTATCATGATGTTGGTCATGAACCAGGCAATCATTATGGATGAGAACATGAAGCTAACTTTACTTGTACCGATTTTTTGAAAAAGCAACAGTAGTAACAGGATAAAAAATGACATGAGTACAATAACACCTGCATGAGTTAACATACAAAAACATAAATTATGTCTGGAAGTGGGATGCCATAATTCACAGTATAGACAAAGATGATATCATGTTTATGATAGGGAGCTACATCCCTCCTTCAAATAAACTAACACATACTAGAAAACTTGATTACATCCCAATATACTCATGGAAGCCAAGCTAATAGTGTCTACTTCGCATTCTTGTATCATCTTACCTTGGCTCATGTTACTATTCCTTGATTGAATTCCTTGCACATCTGACAACACTGTAGGGTTAAAAAAGGCACCATAATTTGGAACAAAATCAACATGTGTGATGGAGCATTAAGTTGAGGTGCCAAGGTGATACCAGTTTGACATGAAATAATTTTTTGAGATTCATTTATAGGAAGACCTAATATTTCAATAGTTAGCACTCCAGCCAATCACCATACAAGTGCCCATCACAACAACAATCAAAAAAAAAAATCTGAGTCGTTGCACTCTTCTCAAGCAATTCCTTTGTCTTCGAGTTGATAGCCTTTCCACCATTTTGCATACTGAAAAACTTCAATCTAGTATCTGATGCAAGGTGCGTGAATTGCCTGCACGTGCTTTTTTCAAGGTTGAAAACCCCTGTATTCTTTGCCAATTCAACCTATTTCAATTACTCATCTACACAATAGTTACTTTCTGCTACTGTATTTCTGCTTGCATAACTTCTGTCATGTGAGGAGGAATGAGTTCCTCTACGATTGAGATAATATTTTATGCTTTCAACAACCTGGTTGATAAATTCAAATCCTTCCATGTTTGGGGCATCTTTGTAACCATATTGGGCTATGCATTTATATACACCCTTTGGCTCTAGTTTTCCAACCATAAATCTCTCTAACAAAAGCACTGTCTTGACTGGAACCCTTCTTATGGTGACAATGACAAGAACTTCATGTAGAGACCCCACATTCTTTACATAATGCTCAATAGTCAGTGGTAAGCCGGAAATAAGGTCACTATAGAAGAAAAAATTCCTAGTACATGTGAATTCACCCTTGCAAGCAATCCATTCAAGCCTTCTATGCTAAGTTTTCTCCGTGCTAAATATTTATAATTTTTCAGCCTTCCATAGTTCCAAGAGAACGTTACGGTCAAAAAAATTGCTGCAATTAGGAAGGGACACCAACCTCCCTATGGTACCTTATTCCATATAGATGATAGATAAACGCCTTCAGAGATAGCAAAAAAAAATAGAGTGAAGGGTAGTATAAGCAAAATATTTTGTGTAAACGATGTCCTGTGCACTATTTGTCATAGATTATCCTTCTAATATTCTCACCAGTGAAGGAAACAAGTTTTTTCAAGTCCCAAAAGTTAGTAAAAACAACATATTATCAATACAACAATGCAAATGTTTCTATTTTCCTATATTTTACATCACAACTGAGCATCAAGGGCTAGCACTTCCAAAGGAGCGTGATCAACTCTTCTTAAAATTCACCACAACCAAAACAACACCATCAAGACTAGTAACAATATAAGTAAGAAAAATAAAATATCTAACCATGTATATGCTATTATTCTCTACTGGTAATCCATAAGTGGTGAAGTTTCAAGAGCTGATGCAGATTCAAGTAGCAAGCTAGCCAATGTTGTCAGTTTGTTGTAAAACATTTGGTAGACAAACTTTAAATCTCAAATTCACCAAACAATGAGCAGGATAAAATAGCTCTAATTATCTCCATATAGCCCAGGTCACATATCCACTATCAAAACTGAAGTAAATTGAAAATGCTCTCAAAACTTTTACCTCTTCCAAAAAATAATTTAAAAACACATTGTGACATCTTTTCCATCTTTTACCTATCGAATGATAACCTAAAAATCACAGAGCTTTGGTAATTTTCTTCTACAATGGCAAGATTTCAAATCATGATTCATACGTATGGTCTATATAGACTCAAAGGTCATGCATGCTCATTAGTCTCCACCCTAGATTGATGAGCAACATGTCTGCTAAATAAAAGCATAGAGAATCTACCATAAATTTAAAAATGAATGCATATTTAAAACATGGTAAATGCTTACAATTTTCATTATATACTGAATATCAATACATTATGATATGAAAGAAGGAAACATTTTTCATCCCTGTGGTGGAAAATAAGGACTGAACTGAATGAAAGTATCTATGGAGTTTGCAAGTTGAACAAAATGAAGGAAAAATTAACCCTATGTAAAGAAACGTTTGTATCCTTGTTGTAACTACTTGAATCATTTATCTAAGCCCTTCTAAAAGTATTTTCACTGTTGGCAAACAAAATTGTTAACTGCATCAACATGTCAGTCTCTATGTCCTAAGATATATATTCTTGTATCCTACACAACAAATTTTAAGAGAAAGCTTACCTTGATTCATGAAGCAGTTGTTATGAAATATCTATCTAGCAAAATTGGGCAAGTCTAAAGATTGTAGAAGGTTCTGAAGTGTAATGGTTAAGATCTAAGCACAGGGTTAGGGTGTAGCAACCAGATAACCACACGTCAGACTTCAGAAAAACCAGGTCCGACATTTGAAATCCCCCTTTAGATATTCTTATACATCACTATTAGATTCGCATTTGGAAAGGCATGTAGCCCATCAGGAGCACGAAATCTGTAGGACCAGATGTTGGCCTTGGCTGTGTCGTATCTCTTCTTGGTAATCACCTGTGGTGAAACATATGATAGTGTGCCATACGCTGTGTGGAGAAGGTCATCATGTATGAACTGCTCCCATAGCGCACTGAGGCTTAAGTCAGTGACCTTCATATTGCCATTTTCGTCTAAAAATTGGTTCTTCGACTTCTGGTGATATGAACCTCGGCTATGGTAGAAATCGACCACACTAATCAATTGTTGAAAACAGTTTTTGCTTCCTCAAAACTAGTTCTCCAACTTCCAGTGATATGAACCCTGGCTATGGCAAAAAACGACTGCACTAATCAACTGCTGAAAATAGCTTTTGCTTCCTCTTCCTTCAGTTTTCCCTTCTTGACAATTAGATTGAAGAGCTGGCTACCTAAGTTTGTAGACAGGTCTTTACCTATGCGAATCGAATACCTACATACCTACAACAATTCATAACTATTTTTTTGTGATCGAACGGTTCAGCATTTCTCAATCGTCTAACATATAATCTAACAATATCTAAAGGTGATAGGGTAGACAATAAGGAGAGTTGATTTTAGAGGGAAGTGCCTTACAGTGTAAATATAATCTACCTTTATCCAAATTCTCTTATTAAAAAAAGAGAGATATAGAAAATATATATTTTTGTTTTCCAAATATTTCTCTAAATAATCATTATTAAGGATCTCCAATATTTTTCATACATAATGGTTGATTCACCTTCACCTTATAAGTCACATTCACTCCTTTGTTAAATGAAGAAATTCGCTCACTTTCTTGTTACAGAGAAATTAGAGTAACCACAACAAACCAATTTTTTACCGCGGAGAAATTAGAGTAACCACAGCAAACCAATTTTTTACTGCTCATATATACATAGTGGGGTGTGAAGTTATGTAGGTTACACATTGGCTTTTTATTTAGTCAATTAATTATGATAATTTTCTATGTAATTATAATATGTGAAGTTATGGAGCTTACAATGTGGCTTTTTATTTAATCGATTAATTATGATATTTTTTACATAATTATAATCTTCTTAATAATAATTAATATATTTAGAAATGTAAGAAAAGATAAACTTGCATAGTGTAGATTTTGGATTTTCTAATATATTTTAGTAGATTTATTGTAACAAATTATTCAATAAACAACAATTTACACATTAGAAAGATATTTATATTTTAATTTTGCATTAGGATGGAGCTGTAATTTATTCAATTTTTAATAGAGTTGATATGTGGCATCAAAAACATATTTATAAGAAAAAAATTCAACATAAGTTAAAAATAAAATCTTAATATGGATTATAAATATTTGGGTGTTGAGTAAATAAAATATCTCAATGACCATATTCACTAAAATATTCAAATCTCAATTATGTATGTAAAGTAAATGAAAATAAGATATTTTTTATTTTTAAAACATTTTATTGGAATATACCATGTTTAAACTTCACGCTAATCATGGAAGAAATTGCACATCTCCTTCGTTTTCAGTAACATAATAATAAAATATTTTAACAATAAGAGATATTTTATTCACATTTTCTATATACAAGATATTCATATTTGACATTCAAATATTATACTCAACATGGTCATTGAAATATTTTATTTATGACCCACATTGTCCACATTAAATTATTAATATATTTTTTATATACACATCCCTTTCTATTAGGAGAAATTCATATATCCTGGGACTCTCTCTCTCTCTCTCTCTCTCTCTCTCTTCTCTCTCTCTCGGCTATATAATATATATATAATAATAATAACTCTATAATATATCTTAGTAATAATTTTATAAATACCATAGGTCAAACTTCACATCAAACATGGAAGGAATTAAAAATTCTCCCTCATGCCTTGAATTATAAAGTAGCTACCAATGGAATAAGAAATATATATCTATCTCATGCAAATTGAAATTATTTATTCTATTGATACCTACCTTATAATTTAAGGCACGATGATGATTTGTAATTCCTTCAATATTTTATATGAAGTTGACATGTAACATTTAGAAAGACAATATTAACTTATATATATATATATATATAGAAGTGATTGTGTATCTGCTTATCCCATGAATAAATGTTTTCTTCACAATATAAGGGGTATGCATATTTAAAAATATACTAATAAAAAAAACCACTTTAATGTGGATTATGTGGATTATAAATTAAATATTTCAATGGCCATGTTGAATAAAATATTTTAATGTCAATTATGTGTATATTATATAAAGAAATAAAAATAAAATATTTCTTATTGTTAAAATTGTTGCTAAAAATATAATAAACTATGTAGCTTTCGTAGGGATTTTGACCCCTACACCCCATCCCTTGAAAAATTGACACACCCCCACTATAGCTTCCAAGATATATAATAGCAGAAAACCTACCAAAGCCCTTTGTTGTGAGAATAGCGTATGAGCATCAGTGGAGGGAGGTGTGTGAGACCCTCCTACAAAAAACATTGTTTCAAGTGACAACCTTTTAAGATCAATTCAAGGTGATGAAAAACAAGGTCAAGGCAGTGATAAAGAGAGGGCTAAAAACCCTCCATTGGGATCACAATGGAAAAACTAGTTTAAGACAAAATTCTTATTTGAAGTAGTGAAGTACCCCAAATACGATGTAAGGCCTACTAAACTAGACAAATACATCCAATATATGAAATATCATGCTCTTATTTTCAAGTTTATAGGAATTTGGCCCACTAAAAGGGACTTATTTAGCTATATACAATACAAATCGAAACCTAAAGGTCATGTTGAACTAGAATTAGGGGTTGAATGTCTTTTAAAGTCATATTCACAAATCTAGAAGATAGAGCCAAGGTATTCGAAAATGGATCATATTTATTTAATAATGTTGACATATTCATGAGATTTAGGAAGAAAAATATAGTCCAAGAAAATAACAATTTCTAACTGCACCAGTCTCAATGCGAATATTCTAATTACCTAAAGAGTTTTAGGTTCCAAAAACTCTTGAAGAAATTGACAACATGATTGGGTATTTTAGGAAGATCTTGGAAGTCACAATAAGAGGATGCTATATTTTTATGCCAAAATATGCACCTATATGAACATCTCCCAACATTTTCCAAAGTATAATGAAATCTCCTATCTGGATGAAGTTTGGAAGTAGAACTTGGATTATGAACATTTCCCCTTTAGATGTCATCACTACCATGAATACGACCATCTATACCATGACTCTCCCCTTCACCATGAGGATCCCAAGTGAGATACTCAACCACTTGAATCAGAAGAATTGAAAACAACAATGATCAAGAGAAGAAACCAAGTTTCAAAGAACTAACAAACCCAATAGGAAGTTGACCCCATTCAAACCAAATCAAATATCCAACTCTCATGGACTAAGAAGAATAACCTAATCTTCCAGAGGATATTATGAATCTTGATCCCAATGTAGAAGAAGTGAAACATAATTTACCCACTTAAAAGAGGAAATCCCCTGAAGAAGCTCAAGAAAAAATAGTCCATGAAGAAGAATATATACCAAATGTGTTAAGGACATAAATAGAAGAGGAAACCAAAATTTAGAATAAGGATGAGTAGACTCACTTAACTTGATTAAGGGGTGAAAAAATAAAGATCTCAAAAAACCAAAAACTTTAGTATTATAAAATCCATCTAAGGGTAAAATATCAACTAAAAGTATCAATGATAGAGATGGGGTCAACCAATCAAGGTCTAGAGGTCCATACCTTCTCAAAAAAGGAAAATCCCAATAGATAAAGGAAGGAAAAAGGAGGGGAGAAAAGATGAATAAAGCCTCAATCCATGTACTCGGGGAGCATTTACTTAATACAAGGAAAGTCAAAATACTATTGGAGGTGTTTTCCTCAACCAAACACCTTTCACAATGAATATCATCACAAAAAATATTAGAGGTCTCAATGCCAAGGGAAAGTAGAGACTTCTCAACACTACTACATATAACACTAAATTGTGATGGATCTTTATTTCTTGCAGCGATAATTTGTAGCTATAATAATGAAAAAGAGCTTTTTGCAAAATGTTGAAAATTTAATAGTCATATTTTCGACATCCTCTCTATCATCGAAAGTTCGATGGTCATTTGCTTTGGAAAAATTAGTTTCATTATTTCGATGGAAATCATCATCACATCTCATTTGAACACACATGTCTGTGTTGTTGAAGCATGTGTCAAAATAACAACATCCCAACGTGGTAATTGTGACAAATAGGTGAAGGAATTGTGATTTAGTTTGCGTAGGAATTTCAACTTTCATGCTATGAAATTGTGACATTTAAGGCCAAGAATTGTGATGTCTCTGTGAAGGAAATGCAACATTCTATGCACAGGAATTGCAACAGTTAGGTGAGGAAATTTCAACATCATAGCATGGGAATTGCGATGGTTATGTGTGGAAATTTCGATGGTTAAGCATGGAAAGAACGATGTTCAAGTGTGGAAATTATGAAATTTAGGTGAAAAATTTGTGTCATTGAGGCATGGAAATTGGGACAAAACCAGGTACTATGAAGATTATATTAGTGTTGCAACACTAACAGAGCTGGAATTTAAAAAATATTAAACAAATCACTAATTAATTCATTTATCTCAATTTTATTGTCTATACTACCAAAACTTTACAAAAGTGTGTCCACATATAATAAGTATTAAAGGGATAACTTGTGTGTGATTCTGGAGAGGATAATGTACATTCAAATAGTGCCACGATCGTAGTAAAGTTCTAGAGAGATAACATGCTTGAAGAATAAAGTGAGGAGGACCCTAGAAGACGGATTAGAAAAACTGTTGATCGATACATCAATGTTGGAGATTCATTTTGGGGGGTCCCCAACATTTCCCACAAACTACAAAGTGGAGCCCCCAAAAGTGGTAAAAAATTTCAAAAAACCATCGATGACGAAGGTTTTACATGACATATGATCATAATCAAGCGAGCTAATGCACATTCGTCATTCCATATCATTGTCCCATACCTTATCACCTTCCATCACATTCCATATGCCACATCACCTTTCCATACCTACACACATTTCAACATCATTTTCCTCGCTCGGTAAAATAAGTTTTTAAAGGGATCTTTTGGTTGTCCTTTTCATAAATCTGTGCTTCACAAGGTCCCATCAACCAACAACTAGCTTATATTCAAAGTACTTCACATCAACATTCCACATCGTCATCATGCCAACTAGGTAATCCATTAGCCTATGTTTGATTCTAATTTTTCCTAAAAATGATTAGATGAAGAACTTCCAAAAAATGACCCAAAAACCCATTATTGGTAAACTTCCTTCTCATTTTACATTGATGGATATGGAAGCCAAAGCCCATGATTCTTTCTTCCCTCTTGACTTTGTAGAAAATCATTTTTATATCTATGGTCATTTTCAAAATACAGAGGACAGTTTCCGCATTGTACAGTCAGGGTTATACTACATTATCAGCTGCAATGTTTATCACTTTCCATAATTTGGGTCTTGGCTAGCATCCTCCTTTGTACATCAGAGGAATTTCATCTTTTATTTCTTGGGAGAAATCATCCTTGAAGTCAGACCTAAGTTAATTCATGAAGCTTTAAATTTCCCTATAATAATTTTTTTTTTCAAATTCACCGAACCTTCATTATGCCTCACTTACTGTCAACTCCCAAAGGAAAATAGAGTGAATCTATTCAAACGAATTCTTCCCACTAATGTTCAAATTCCTCCAAGAGCTGAAGCTTACCCTATTTCTCTATTTTCTAAAGATGCACAATTTATTTAAGCCATAATTTTATCTTTGCTGGGTGAAGATGATGCAGGGTCTATAAATGAAGGCCCCCTAGGGTTTCTAAATATTATGTTTGAACTAGACAACATCCTAGCCATTCCTTCCTACTTGCTGAGTTAATCGAATTTTAATTTTAGTTTTTTAAGTTGTTTGGTTATTTCATACATCGTACTGTTTTGGCCCACCTATTTTTATATGAAAATAATGATAAATTAAAATATCTTGTTTTGGGCACACTGGATTCCATGGATCAAAGATCTCTGTTGGAGTGGACAAAATTTGTTAGAAGGAAACAAAATAATGATGTTTTTCTTACTTTTTTATATACATTCATGGTTACTTCCTATATTATCTTAAACAATGTTCAACCACTAAGAATTATGCCTAAAGAGAAAGAGTTTTGCATCTTAGTAAACATACTAAAGTAGGATATTTGTATGTTTTTGAGGAGTATACATAAATAAGGATATATGGAGCTAAAGTAACTCCATATCACTTACCAAATTTCTTACCAATGAGAGTATTTTATCTTGAATTTATAAGATAGATCATCCATGCAGAGCATACTCATTTTGTTCCAACACATAAGGGATACATGTTCAAGTAGGAAAGAGTTGTAGGCCCTTTCATTTTAAATACCAGGAAGGCCCTCCAACAAGTTTAGAAAATGTTGAAAGGATATTTTTTGGATGTTGTGGAGAAGCAACAATATGATACATATCATGTAATTTATGATAGAAGAACTAATATTAATGTTGCACCTTATATCCATGACAACAAGATGAAAATTGAAATGATGGGAAATAAGGATACCTAGATAATTAGTCCGTCACAACAACAAATAAATATTGAGACCGATGTAGTGAAGGAGAGAAACCTAAAAATGAATCTTGTTGAGAAAACAACTGTCGAAATGGAGGATGTGTAGCTTCAAAAGAAAATAAAAATACAAGTAGGGTACTGTTGATGCCTCGAAAATCACTACAACAACATTGGGGGATAACCACCCGGTCCGGACCTTAGTACAGCTCCTTTTCCATTTGGGATGGTGGCTCCGGCTAGAGATAACGGGACCAATTTCTCGATAATGAATAAAAGGGATGGATGGGTGATGAATAGTTTGCTTTTGATGATAGAAGACTAGCTTATTCTATTGGCAAAAATAGGGAAACTAATACTAATCCCGGGAACAACTTATTCATTCAGAATACAGCGTTAAATAATCCTTATCTATCTAACCGGCATATAGATGACTCTATAAAATAAACATGAGATATTCAATCATTCAAAGATTACTTCATATGAATAGTCAAAATGAAGCGATTAATACAAATTACTGCATTCACTATCTATATCATCGATACATATATACGATTGAAAGAGAAGCATGCTATAAACAACCAATAGTGGTATGCATAAAGGATGCTGCGAAAAGCACACACACATATATATATATATAAGCGATAATAGCAAGAGCGATTTAAATAACAATTCATATAACAGGAATGAGTACAGACGCAGATAATAGTACCATGTGAGCTACTAATCAATCCCAGATATCAATCGCTATTCACAATTCTTCGTTCAACACAGAAATGCTTTTAAACAAAGACAGTAGTGCACATTTGCATAAAAACCTTCCTCATTAAACTCAGAATAATTGGTCCAGTTTCATAAAAGAATATCCCTGAAGTACAATAGTGCAACTTCAGGGTTTAAGTCATATACAAAACTTTACGACCCTTTCTAAATGCATGAAAGAGTCTATAAATACTACTAAGCTAAAAAATCTATGAAACAAAATCCTACTAAATTGGCATCAGTAAATGTGATCTATTTCTCTGGGGTGATCTGGTAGTCGGCGATGTGAATCATGACTCAGGTTGTTTGCCTTTAAACATGAGCTGGCTTATCGCAAGCATCGGCTCCACTTCTGGCGGTCTATTGAGGCGCAAGCTGAATTGAGCAGCAAAGGTGGCATCCTGAATGTCGGGTATGATATACCCGACAGCATCTGTGAGGCATTTTAAGGCGGCTCTTTGGCTGTATGGCTTCACTAAGAAGAACCAATAAGCATCCCATGTTAAACTGTTGATTCCAGCGATTAATCTTCCGTTTCTCTCCAGCTCCGGGTAGCATGAATGCTACAACATCATTGTCGCTGTTAATTGACCTGGAGTACATTGGGAAATCATATTAGACAGATAAAGCATATTATTTACTAATTCAACCAAATTGCCAGTGGCTGCTTTGCATCTGAAAATCACTCTTTCTGCCTTCATTAGCTGTGATTGCCATTCTGTGAATAATATTTCTTTGTGCGATTCCAGAATTCTCGGTAGATTAGTCGCCTGGACTTGATCTGAATCCTGCCATTCTATAAAATTTGTCAATGTTTCTTCGGCCTGATCCAAATCGGTCCTTGCTTTTTCTACCTTTTCGCTTATGGATGCTACTAACTCGCACAATTGTTCTGCTTGTGTAATTTGCTGACATAGGAGCTTAACCTGATTAATCAATGCCTTATTTAACTGAAGTGCTTCTGCTTTGAACTCATTTGCCTAAGGGAGCTTTTTCATTTGCTCAATTTGATTGGACAATTGAGTGATTTGCTCATATTTTGCTTTCATTGTTCCCTCAGTCGATATTCTTAATTTCTCTAATGCTGTCGATAGCTCCCTTTGCCTTTGGATTGCGCTTTCATCAATCCTCTGCTTTTCCTCTTGTAATTGCTTAGTCAGTTGATGATTGTTTTGTTGCTGTACTAGCAATTCCTTCTACACCTGCTCTGCCTTCTGCTGAACTTCTGATAATTTCGCCTATAGCGAAGAGATGTCTTGATCCTTCGCTTTCAATAAACTGCTCACCTCTGATGCTTTATCAATGGTCGCCACCAAATGTGCTCCAGCGTATTGCGATAGCTTGGTTAACTCATCGGAGGGGTCGAATTCCTCTTTCCACACAACATTTCCCGTCACTGTTAATTCAGGGAATAGAGAAGGTTGATCAGCCCTTCTCCTTTTCCTCTATCGCTTTACAACAACTTTATGCTTAGGGCTATAAAATACATCCAAAGGGGGAATCTCTTCAATTTTCAAAATGATTTCACCCGATGGATCTTTAGGAATTATCTCTGTTTCTTTTCATTTGGGTAGGTCGTTGGTTTCACCGGAAACCGGTCGATGTCTCTTCCTATGTGTTGCCTTCTTTAGAAACCTCATCATCTCTTGGGCACTCCGGGTTGCTGATGATTGTACTGAATTGCTACCATTGCTGGAGAAAATCGGATCAACCAGTGTATCATCATTAATTTTAGAGCTGCTCTCTTCTTGGGCTTTCGCCTGGGTTTCTTCTTGTCGCTGCACATTTTCCTGGGTGTCTTCCTGCCTCTGATTATGCACTTCCTTCTGCTGCTTTGATGTAGTAGGAGGTGGCATATTACTGCGTTTCTCAGGCTCGCTTGATTTTGTCGTCGTCGGACTAGTTGCTAACAGGTCTAGAGGCAGAGTTTGCAACCTCTGTTCTCTAATTTTGTTAAATTCGACTAGCCCTTCATCGTTGTACACATTTTTGGCAAGCAACTTAACTTGCTACAGCGATTCGGGTGATGCAAACAAATCCTCAAATCTGTCTTCTTTGTGCTTGACCTTGGCCAATTTGGCCTGGTCGAGCGCATTGTAAGCGATTTTCCTTGGATCATACTGCCTGCTTGGTAGAGTAGCCAGAGTGAGCGAATTTATTTTCCCAGCTTCCTTCTCTGCATGTTTGATATCATGCAGGGTATAAATTCCAATTCGTAAGGGAAAAGAGGACCAAACATATTTTTTCACTTTTTTCAGGGTCTGAGTAACCCCATCAGCATTAATTTGATAAGCTACTTCCTTGGCAGGTAACTTATCGGGGATGTAAAGTGGGAGCACATGCGGCCTGGCCTGGCTGCCAAAAACTCTGATGTATGTGAATTTCCCCTCCCCAAACCAACTTGGTACTGCGGTCAAATCTACCCCTGCTTGCTCAGAAATCTTCGGGGCAGGCTTATAAAAAATGGAGTAATGAATTGGCAACATAAAACCGTTGCAGATTTGATAAAGATGGTGCTTATAATTGGTCTTCCACAACTTTTGATGATATATGTGAATGGGTGTGGGGTCTTGCGATGTCCACCTCCATCCAAGTAGAAGAAAATCATAATTAAAACATAATACATCCATCACATAGGCGTTGTAATAAAATGGTGGAATGAACCTCTCTGTGACGCGAGAGTTAAACCTGAAATCGAGAATGGCTTTGGCTAACTTTTCAGATAATATAACCGCCCAATCCATAATTTCGCCACTACATGCCACCTCCATTAAGGGGACCATTTCTATGGTAAATTGGCACAGTCATGCATCCCCATAGGCCTAACACATAATTTCCGCCATAGCAGTAAGGGAACCAATTGGGAGTCGACGCTGCGTACTTCCCGAGGCTCTTGCTTGTGCTTTGCATGCGATTTTGTCATCCGCTCGAATTGGTTTAGACTCGGTCTCGTTCTCTGCTCGAAATTTCTCCAGGAATGCCGCGTTATATTTTTTCTCTTCTGCCGGTAGGTGATACATTTGCCTTAGATCTTCGGCTCGAAAAGAACCGAAAATCCTCCCGTCCGCAGTGCTAAACAATTTGTTGGTAATTGGGAGCTCTTGGATTGCCCACCTTACCACATCCATATATGGGAGAATTTTCTCCCGGGCCGCTATTCTGTGCAGAAAGGAGTTAGCCAAGTCTTTTAAATTGGCCTCAGATTTGCTGGTACTATCGCATGAGATTTCTATCCCGGTCACCTTTGGCTCTTCGGCTTCAATCAAATTATATGTTCCTTGCCAAGTGGCCCTGGTAAGTCCTAAGCAAGTCGTATCTGATATAAGCCCTTTACTCTTACCGCTTGAATCAACAACAGCTTGCCCTGCGGCTGACAAAGCAATAGGCATTGTAGTCTTCTTGGACTTCTTTCCCATCCCACTTAATTCTGTCTCTATGGAAGAATCCTGCACAGAGCGAAAGATAGGCGTAACACAGGAAACAATAACATGAATTGAACAGAATGAAGTATATATATCTGGATGCATTCATAGCGATCAATTGACTTAAGGTGGCCTTGGGATCAAACCCGTGGATAGATCGCAAGCTTGCTGTTCTCATTAAATGGTCGTTACGGCCTGTCAATCTCATTAATACCAGTCACTTCAGTTAATGGCCGAATGATTTATTTGAAGCATGCCTTAGGAGATTTGCGGTTTGAACGCGGATGAGCAGATTTTCAAAGGATATTGCCTTAATTACGAATAAATCATATTAAACTGCCTTTATGACTTTTACTTTGAAAACTCCGCTTTTTACCCTTTTCGCAATCGAGCATCGGGGAAATCCTAAGTTATTTCTTTGGTTTTGCTTGGAATCCCCGATCGCTGATAGCGATATCGCATCGCGTCGGGAATAGCGATACGGCCATTTAGAATGAGGGCATGGTGAGTCGCCGATCGCCAATAGCGATATCGCATCGCATCGGGCGAGGGGAAGCTTATTTGCACTTTAAGTATTATCGTTGGTTGTTGATTGCTGATTGCCGATTTCGCATCGCATCGGAGCAAGGGTTGTTAATTGTGTTAATTTATGCTTTTCCGATATTCGATAGCGATTTCGCATCAGCGAAAATCAAGATGTCCCTTAAGTTGTGCTCTCTTTGTCATTGCGATATGCGATCTTGCGATCGCTTTATCGCAATGATAAAGATAAATCATTTTACGTTGGGGTTTTTTGATTGGTTTTATTGAAAAGGCCTTTTAATAATGTTTTCTTTTATTCAGGCCTTTTTGAAATAGAACTTTAAATTGATACCAATTTAAAACAAAAATTAAAAGGGACCCATTTCACATTATATTTTATGAATAGTAATGATATGAAATGAGGGGTTGTTGTATGGCACAACAGTGTTGATAGGAGTAATGATGGTTAAAGAAACTTGAATACTATGTTTAATTATGTACCAATACATCTCTTCTACCATACCATCACCATACTAATTTACTCATATTAAAAATAAATTAGGAGTTTCACGATTGCTATGTGTAGTATAATCAAGAACATAGCATAATAGAATGAAGATTATACTTATAAGAGATCTTAAGGGAAGAAATGTTGAACTCTTATGAGGTAAATGGAAAACAGAAAAGATTAAATGATAAGTGCTATTTCCATAGATCATGGTCAACATGAAGAAAGATTAAAATAAAAGTATATAAATGGAAACTATAGAAATCTACAAAAATATATGAGACTATGTAATTTATTATTGTCTTTTGATTTAATAATGTTTTGTTTGTTGGTGCATCTACATGTCATGATGCAATTCATTTTTGATATGGTTTTTCCAATGGATGAATCATTTAATTCACCCTTAGTAGGAAAATGCTTCAAATATACACTATTTGAGGGAACTAAACCTTACCATAGTATTATTAAGATATTAAACAAAAATATGCGTAATTAATTTGGCATGCATAGTTTGGAACCCACAGGTTTCATTAAGTAAAGTAATATCTCAATAATTATAACTAAAGTAGATAGAAGCACAAATTATATTCTAATATAGATGGAACTAGGGTCAGAGTTGTGAAGGAAATGCACAAATGCAGTGCAATTCAATGTATGCATGTTGGAGGAGACGTCATACATTAATAAATTATGACTCTAATAAGAAGGTCAATGGGAATGCCACCAAAAGTGCATTAGATGTAAATACACAATGGGAGTGTAAAAAAGCTCCTGGTGCTTCTCAGTTAATAGCATAAAGATAGTATTAAGCTTAAGAGCACATTCTCCAAGACTCACTCAAATTATAATGTGTAAAACAATTTCCAACTTAAAGTGTGCAACCTCAAACTCCACAACCTTAATGTACATATCCATCTAGATATAGATGGGGTTCTGTTAATATCTCATAAATAAGAACCTTTCAAAAAGATGCTTCCAGTAGAGTGATTGAAGATCTTACAAATGTACTTCTTGTGCAAAATGATAAGGTAAAAATGATGTGTTTCTACTTTATATGAATAAAGTATACTTGCATATTAGATATGGTGGTGCTTGATGCACTAGAGCATTTCAGAGCAGCCTAATGACTAATAGGAATTCTACACTAGATTTAGAACATGTCTGGTCCGAATTAATAAACCAATCTTTAGTAAACCAAAAGTTTTCACATTAATACAACTTATGATAATCAAAGGCTCTTACGCTGGTAGTAAAATAATGCATGCATAAAGTAAAATGGAACATATAAAATGTTCTAGATGAAGAAGAATGAGGATAACAAATCATGCAACAACTTATTGCTAAATTAAGAAGTTGGTGACTAAGTGGCACTGGTAATTAGGATTTTGTGCACAAAGATATTAGGTATCTAGAAATCTATTAAAATAAATGGACAACTATATAATATGAAATGCCTGTTAGATTGCACTAATAGTGTTTTCTGGTTCTGAATAAGACAACATAACAAGTATTGCATGACACAGGAATTCATGTTAATAATAAAAATGTTCTTTGCAACTCTCCTTATGGGTCTTCTTCCTCCATTCAACTCAATACTATCTATATATATATATATTATATATATATATATATATATATATAATAGTATATATATATAGTATATATATATAGAGATATATATATATAGATATATATATATATATTATAATATATATATATATATATATATATATAATATATATATATAATAAAATTATATATATATAAATATATATAGCCCCAAGAGTTAGCTTCAATCAGTCCAAATTCAAGTGCCTTGCCAATGGGAGGTCATAGGGTCGAATCCTGAAAGCTCTTGGGGTTAGTGTCAGTAAATAGGTAGAGGGGTGTTGATGACCTTTAGGTGGCATCCATCAGTGTTAAACAACCCTGGACGTTAGGGCTACCCACTGACCCAGGTTTCCATGAACCAGAAGTGAATATATATATATATATATATATATATATAATATATATATATTAATATATATATATATATATTATATATATATATATATATATAATATATATATATATATATACAACATATAGGTATTAAATAAACTATCATAAAAACAAATTGAATGTAGCTACATTAATGTTGTTGTACTTTCTTTCTTAATGGAACATAATAAAAATGCCAAGATTTAATTTATAAAGCAAAAGTATAGTGATATTTACAATAGTATGAAACACTATTCAACAAGTTATGTTTCAGCACATCAAGTACTATGCATCTAATATTTGCCTCTTTTGTTTTCCTCGTATAATAATCATTTTCTTAAAGTGTATCAACATATTCTTGAATACAATCAACTATCATTAATTTTTAATGTTTTTGTATATGATGTGCGCAAATATTTAAAATACCATTTAGCTAACACAAAACTTAACTTGTATGCTAAGGGCATTTGTGACTTTGATTTCCAATTTTTTTTTTCTTTACTCTTTAATGAGAGTTTACAAAATTATACTACTATTGATTGTGTGTTGGAAACTTAGCTTTTGGGATACCCTAGTGTTGGGTTGTGTTATATTCTTTCCATGTAGTTAACAGGGGGTTTGAAGGGCACTTGTAACTCCAATTGTTTTGGACCCTATGTTAGGTTGGGCAGACCCACCTATGGTTTTGTGCATTATTTTCGCACATGTTTTTTGGACACGATGGCTATCGATCCATGGTATTGGATGCTTCGGCATGTATAAATATGTATTGTAACATTGAAAGGAAAAAAATGAAAAATCAAGTTGGTTGTCGTGGTTTTAGGATCCAGTGGGAAAATCTTTGTGTATATGTGTTTTATGTGTTATGCTCTCACATTGTTTATTTTTCTGTGTTTTAGAATTCATATGTAGGTAATTTCTGTACGGGGTTAAAACCTATATTTGGTATCAGAGTTGTTTTGGCTTCAAGGGGACACCTTTGTTGCTGAGGGGTTTCGCTCGGGCCTATGGTAGACCCTATTCAGTGGGAGATTTGCGAGATCGATTCTGGTGGTGTAAGAAGATGACGAGCAGTGGAAAGATAGAGATCGAGAAATTTAATGGTCAGAGTTTTGAGTTGTGGAAACTCAAGATGGAGGATCTGTTGGCAGATAAAGACCAGTGGATTGCAGTAGATTTGGGTACTGAATCAACGGGAGTGTCCGATGAAGAATGGAATAAGTTGGATCAGAAGGCAAAGAGCACAATATGATTATGTGTCTCAGATTCAGTATTGTTGAATGTATCAAGGGAAGCTACGGCGAAGGCTTTGTGGGACAAGTTAGGGACTTTGTACCAATCTAAGTCTCTGGTGAATAAACTGTTCCT